>MTSL01000134.1:0-15297 GCA_002794465.1 Paramicrosporidium saccamoebae | reverse complement strand
GCAATAGATTATCAATTCTAGATTATCGATCCTAGATTACCGATTCTAGATTATCGATTCTAGATTATCAGTTTTAGAATATCGATACTGGACTATTGATTCAAGATTATAGGTGAATTATCGCTATTCAACAGACTCTTTGTCGCCAAGTTGTTAATAATTCGTCAAGGCCCTTTCTTATAATTTATACAAACACTGAATTTATTGGGTGGGTTTCCATGAACACAAAATCTCATCAGCCTCGGCATCAAGCTTCAGGTGGGCAGTGTCAATGACTTTTAGGTTAATCTCCAACTTTGTGAGAATGGTCGTTTCGTATTGGTCGTATTGCGCAGTAGGCGATTCGGCCGGCACGGCATATACATCGGGTCTCATCCCCAAGAGACTTTGTGTGGCAAGGGATGTTTCCATTAGGACAATCGACCAGATGGCATCGGAAACCTCAACGCTCTCTCGACACATCAGTTTGGCATGGGCCTGGGCCAGACGGATAAGACTTTCCAATAGTCTAATTGTGGTGCGAGCAACATCGCGGAGATCCGCCCTTCGTTGCAGCTGATAATATTTCCCCAGCACCACCCGAGCCCCATGCGCCATGGTCGGACGCAGTTCATTGCGAACAAAGTTCACATAGGCCTTTAGTGTCTCAAAATCGACGCCCGTCCTCTCATTTTGTTTACGACGGGTGCCGCCTTTGCTGGACGTCTCGAGAATGGAGGTGGAAAGGGATCGATCCCAGTCGACTGACCTTTTGTCTGCCATCACAATGATCAAATCGAAGCGGCTGAGAAGGGGACTGGCCAAGGCCACATTGGCAGAGAGCAGTTCGCCTTCTTCGAATCGGCCTTTGGAGTTGCAGGCGGCAATAATGGAACAGCGCGTCTGCAGTTTACACACCAAACCGGCCTTTGCCACGCTCAACGTTTGCTGTTCCATAGCCTCATGGATCGAAGTGCGATCATTTCCGCGGAGAGCACTAAACTCGTCAATGCAACACACGCCGCCGTCAGCCAAAACCAATGCACCTGCCTCTAATTGCCACTCTCCAGCATCTTTCACTGCGGCCACGGTCAGTCCCGCATTGGTGGAGCCTGATCCGGTGGTCATTACTGAGCGTGGACTAATCTTGGCTGCAGTCACTAAGAATTGGGATTTTGCCGTCCCAGGATCGCCTACTAACAAAATGTGACCCTCTTTCCGATGTCTCCTTCGTCCATCTTCATCCTCCAATGTCCCACCAATGATGGTAAGTAGAACCGCCAACTTTACCAAATGTAATCCGTAAATCTGTGGACAGAAGCTACTAATCAGTAGGTCCCTTCCACGCAGCGGCACCTCTCGATGAGCATTCCAGAAGACTGCTGAAAAGTTGCCCATGTCCATTTTCCCGAATGCACTCCGATTAGCAACAGCCACATTATTGGCAATCAAACAAAACTCGTTCTCGCATCGCAATCCCGTCTTTACGGGTTTCCAACGCGCAATCATCCATCCTGTGATTTGCACCTCATCGCCCGCCTTGCACTGGTCCACCAAGTCATGTCGCAAGACTACTGTCAAGGTCCTTGGCACGGCCCCAATGTCCAGCCATGACGTCAGTTCTTGGATTCGGATTTCCTGGTAATCTTCCTTTCCTACTACGCCCTCCTCCCGGAACGGCTCAAACTTGGTTGCGCCGCATCGCTGATCATCATTGATTGCTGTGCACAGTGTCGGCTTTGCAATGACGCCAAACTGAAAGTCGTCGGGGAATGCCTCCATGGGAGTTCGGCATTTGCAGCATTGAAAGGTGCGACTTTGGTCCGCCATCCGCACTGGACTTAGGCGGGTAACTGTGCCTCGCACTGCTATCAGACGTCCCATGGCTTCCACTCCTGGAATTCGATTGAAATATATCCCCTTCAGCATCGGCACGCCGGTGAGACGCGCGTGTATCTGCTCGCGTTGACGCAATGTCGACCCGTCCGCAATCATTCGCGTTTGTGTCCGCAATATTGCTCTCTCTGCCATTGGAATGATTGTTGCAGGGTCATTCAGAACTACCGTGGCCAGCTTCGCGTGTCGGTTCAGCATTGTCAGCAAACTATCAGTCAGCCAAATGAGGAAGTGTTACTTTACTTCCAGGCTCAAGTGCCGTCCGTCGTGTGGGAGCTGCATTAACTCTTCAATCTCTACCGCATTCTCTTGAAGTAGAAATGTGACCAGCTGGTCCTCCTCGGCACACCTAGCGTCTGCTGTCGCTAACATTGTTGTGTAGTAGGGGTGTTGCCACCCACTTTGTCACTCGACTCTGTATGGCTATCGAAAAATTACTCCTCCTCACCGTCCTGCATCACTCTTTGCATGATTGCCGCATTAGGGATCGGCATGAGATTATTCTTAATGACAAAGCTCGCAGTGGGAACTGACAAAGTACAATCTCATCGGTTAGCAATTTATATGTAGACAGTGTGGGCTCATCAGATTGTCAAAAATGGCCACGAATACAGCCTGATGCCATGTTTATTGTCGCTTGAAGACGAAGCTTGTCGTAGGTCTATGGAGAACAGCGTGTATCCGGGCTGTTTGTTGGCCTTGCGACGCTCCAAAAAGTCTCGCGTGCACACATTCTGTAATGCCGGAACTCTGACTGTCTATGACGACGACGATTTACGGACCAGTTGTGCGAGATGCAGAGTGTTTGAGAGTTCAGAGTGGAAGGTTGCCAAATATCTGGTACGAATGAAAGCCCAGACAAGTGTCATTCAGGACGCATTGCAAGACGCATTCGACTTTACCCATCTGAAAGAGCCAAAAATGGCCGAGGCACTGGGACAAACAACATTTTATTACAAATTCAACTGGGATGATTTTCTGATACTCTCAGAAAAAGAAATAAATGTTCCCAGAGGGGCTAGGAAGGCAGCAAGAGCGGCGAGGAATGCTTCAAGCGCGCTACTAGACGATTAACATCCGAATACACTCAGAAGGGATCAGAGTGTAAATTGTAATCATGACTCAGCTGAAACACGGAATAAATCTCATCATCTCCCACATTTTGTACATTCCGAAGCAGTTGGATTCAGAGGCCTAGGGAATTAGAAAAAGTTCACGATGGGCGGGATCATAAACACTTTCTCTTCAGAGTATTTTGGTTCAGAAGCAGAACTGAAATGTAGAATAATCATCTCCCGCATAGATACATTACCTCTTTAAAAGCGAGCAAAGCTGAGCTTTCTATGATATAAGTAAATGAAGGGCAACAATGGGCTCAGATGGTGATGCATGTGAGGTAAATTGAATCATGGTGTTCATAAAAGGTGTGACCAAATCGTCATTGCCCTCGACTCTTACCTCTTGACAAGTCATTTGCACTCGCATTCGCATTCGTGTTCGTGTTCGTGTTAGTGTTAGTGTTAGTGTTAGTGTTCGTAGTAATGTTCAATCATCGCACCTATTAATGAGTATCCAAAGAATGGGGCTTGATGCGAGTTGTCAGAAACGAGGAATTCCAAAAGGTATACTCATCAGGAAGCAGAGTAAGTGTTTCATCATCCAGTCGCATCAAGTTGTACTTACCATTTGATAGATGGACCAGCACGGTCTGGAATGAAAGGGCTTGCGAAAGTTGCAAGGGTAGGGGACTTTATACCCTCGGAGAAAAGATCGGAGGCAATATTATTGGTCGGCATATTAGTTAGCGCATTAGTTGGTGTATTAATTACTTAATCGGTCCAATGTCAGCGTTATATTAATAGAGGGAGGCTTCAAATTCCAGAGATGATATATCCGAGCAATTGTGTATCCTGTGGATGAATAACAGTCTCACAATACAGATATAATCCCATAGCTACCAATTGGTCAATACAAACCTTGATTTTATAGTCAGCTCCGCGATATATTAAAGACCTTTTACACCTGCCCAGATCACCCTTGTGAAAAAGAATACATTATATTTACAAATCAGTAGTAAGGGGTCATGCTTCAAACCTCAAAGTTGCCGATCGTTTTGTGAGTCGTGAAATACAAGTTACTATATCTCAAGCGATTGTATAAGGGTCAGCAATAAAATAACACCTTTTGAGCAATCCTTCTTCAAATACCATGTGATGATAGCTTTATGGCCAGCCCTATAAGCCAAGTTTAGTGCGCCGGAGCTTGGCTGGATCCTGTTGGGCATGAGACGGTCATACCATTCCAAAGCCCGCAACTGTCCATTTCTAGTAGCATCATCAATGTAATTTTGACTTAGTGTCCAGTCGCGACGCACAGAAGCATAACAATCGAGAGTTTTGTAAGATGGATGTCTAAGAAGAACCCGACTCAATGTAGCCGGGCTTGGCAAAAGTGCTAGGCGATTGGTATCGAGATACCATCTCAACATGTGGCCGTGCCCGTAAACAATGACATTGTCAATGTCAGCCTGACTCATCGTCCAGTCACGATTGATCTCCGCATACCACTCCACAATGAGTAAATGACCTTGCTGAATTGCATTGCTAATGCTAGTTTCGCTCAGTGTCCATTCAGCGTTTCTAATAGTATGCCATTTCAAAACATACACACATTGATTCGCAATAGCAATAGAGATTTTATACTCATTCAAGTTCCAGTCAGGTTCGAACGAACCCAAGTCCTCATGGTGAAACGTGCCCAGGAACCATTCCAAAGTTTGGATTCTCAAAATTTTGTCAGTGTGCCGATCCATAAGTGTATCCACGCTGGGTTTCAGCATGTTGGGCTTTACTTGAGAATACCATTTCAAGATTTGATAATGTCCGCCTTTAGTTGCAGCATTAATCTTTTCTTGCGGTAGAGTCCATTCACGACCGGCAGAGAGAAACCATTCGAGCTCATTGGTTTTTTCCTCTTTGAACACTTTTTCAAGTTGAAAAATGCTTGGTAGAGGTAATGCAAGATTATCAGGGAGATGTTGTACCAAAGCGTGCAGGTTTCCGGTCACGAGAGCAGTATCAATATGCACTTCACTTGGTATCCAACCAGGATTAGCAGAGACGTGCCACAGTACAATGTGTGAGTGGCCATATTTAATGGCAATGTGAATGCCTCTATCACTCAACGTCCATTGGGGCCGGAATATTAGTATCTGATCAGGATATTTCGTCAGGAACCATTCGAGAGACTTTAAATTCCCATATTCACGTGCCTGATTCAGTGCCTCTGTGCTAGGCATAATTGTTGCGCCGTTCAAAGAGTCGTTCCAGTTTAAAATGTTCACATGCCCATGCGCAGTGGCACTGTCAATTTCAGCTTGCTGAAGGGCCCAGCCAGGATTATTACTGGCGTGCCACATCAGGATGGGCAAATGTCCACTCGCAATGACAGTGTCGATTTCAGGTTGCTGCAGGGCCCAGCCAGGAAACTGTTTGGCGTGCCCTTCCAGAATAGCCAGAAGCCCACAATTGGCCGCAGACACTATGTTTTCGTCACTCAACTTCCAGCCAGGATTGATCGTCCTGTGCCATTCTAAGAGTTGCGCACATCCTTGCTTCACGATAGTATCAATCTCGTTTTGTTGCCACGTCCATTCCAGTGGAAAATTGTATACCTTATCGCGCTGACTCTTCTTCAGGAGCCATTCGAGAACACGAAAGTTTCCATTTTGAAATGAATCAGCTAGTACGGTTTCGCTTAGTTGAAGCAAGTCGAGATTGAGAGAGTCGCACCATTCCAAAACGTTTCCCGATCCATGTTGCACGAATTGATCGACTAGTTCCTGATTAATTTTCCAATCGGGATGGGCTGATTTTATCCATTTGAAAGCATCTGAATTTTGCTTTTTGATTAATAACTTGATGCAATCCTCTTCAGGTATCACTTTGAGTGTCTCAAGGAGATGATGCAAGTATTCTTGCTTTCCCTTCCAGATGGCATAGACAATCTCATTGTTCGCATCCTTGTCCACCTTCCAGACTTTCTCATCGATCAAGAGCTGGAGAACCTCGTCATTTCCTTCATGAACTATAAGACAAATGTCACACTGAAACGCAATATTCTTGTCTATCAGCAATTTCATGATCCGCACGGCCCCAAGCTTTGGCAGATCCAAGTCGTATCTGGAAAACACTCTCAAATCTGCCAGAGTGCTTGCAAGATTGACAGCATCAAATTCAGCCAAATAGAATGGATCAAGCACCGCATTACGTAGATCCGCTGAAAGGGACTCAAGACGCCCTAGATCATCAGCTTCTAAAATTGGAATAATCTCTTGTTCCGCCTCTCGACTTAAATTTGAGCGTGGCTCAGGATACCATTTCAAGTTACGTCGGTCCCTAAAATAGCTGTCACGCTCCAAAGTCTGTAAATTTGGCATGATGGAAATATTCTCGAGCACCACGTCATAATTTCTCTTGGTCGCTACTCTCACAATTGGTATAAATGTACCGGCCTCACGGTTTGGGTCGGTGGCGTATCGGTATAACTCCTCTTCGGTCATCCCGCTACTCAAACCAATGTGACTTGCACCAATGACGGGTTCGAGCAAAAAGAGCAGACAAAATGCAGTGCGTGACAGATGCATGACTATCGGCGCTAATGTTGCGTAATTAATATTAATAGGCTGACACAGATATGGTCGCCGCTCCCCGGTTGTAGTATAAACGAAGATTGCTGTCACGAGGCCCTCTAATAAACTCCGCTATTGTTTTATTACAGGTATGAAAGAACAGGGACATTGGTTATGTCTCATTGCTAACTCACAATACTTTAGTTGAGCTATTGGCTCGGTCATGGCCATCGACCTGCGCTAAGCGAGAGGCATCTCACTTACCAATTGAAGTGTGAGGTGGCCGATCTGATAACAAAGAGCTTTAATTAAAACTGACGAGAATTGCATATTTTCCATCAGCCACCACAGTCTGAATCTCTCGTAATTAGCCCTTTGTAAACATGTTTGCTTGACCTCGTGTCACTTTGTGCACTTTTGCGAAGGAGTGCGTTATATCTATGAACCCACGGTAAGTGGTCTTGCTGCAAACCCCACAATCTTTATACAATCGTTCATCATGGATCTGCCAATTACTTTATATACCGCATAATAGTGTAAGGGCTACTGTATCTTGAGAGAATTCATAAGGGTCAGCAAGAAAATTGCGCCTTCTGAGTGGTGTTTTCTTATACACCATGCGATGAGGTTGCTATGGCCAGAATTCCTAGCCGCGTTTAGTGCAGCTAGACTTGGTTTGATACTATTGGGCATGACGCGATCGTACCATTCCAAAGCCCGCAACTGTCCATTTATAGTGGCAGAGTCAATGTGATTTTGACTCACCGCCCAGTCACAACGTGTCGAGGTGTAAAAGTCGAGGGTTCTGTATGATGGGAACCTGAGGAGAACCCGGTCCAATATATGTGGGCTTGGTAGAAGCATCGGGCGATTGGTTTCAAAATACCATTTCAAAATGTGTCCCTGACCACACTCAACGGCATCATCAATATTATCCTGACTCATCATCCAAGGAGGATTCAGGTTTGAAAACCATTCCAAGACTAATAAGCGTCCATGTCGAATTGCAGCACTAAGGTTGCTTTCGCTCAATTTCCAGTCAGGCTGACTGCCTGCCTGCCATTTTAAAACGTTTATACATCCGTTCGTGGCAGCAATAAAAATGTCCTGCCGATCCAACTTCCAAGTAGGATAAAACGACTTTGAACTATCACGGTGGAACCTTTCCAGGAACCATTCCAAAGTCAGAATTCCCAAAGTTTTGTCCGTGTAAAGACCCACGAGTTCACCCACGCTGGGTTTCAGCATGCTAGGCTTTATGCGTGCATACCAGTTCAAAACTTTATGATTCCCACTTCTAGTGGCAGTATCAATCTTTTCTTGTGGTAAAATCCATTCACGGCTGACAGAGAACAACCATTCGAGGTTATTTATTTCATCCTCTGCAAGCATTGCTTCGAGTTGCGATATGCTTGGTAGAGGCAGCGCAAGACTAGCAGAGAAACACTGGATTAGAGTGTGCAAGTTTCCAGTCTTGACAGCAGTGTCAATATGCACTTCATTGGGTGTCCAGTTAGGGTTGCTAGAGACGTGCCACAATATGATTTGCAAATATCCTTTCTCAATGGCGGCTCGAATTTTGTCCTCATTCAACCTCCACTCGGGTCGGAACGCTAATATCTGATCAGGATACTTTAACAGAAACCATTCAAGGGACTTTAAATTCCCATATTCACGTGCCTGATTCAGCGCATCTGCGCTAGGTATAATCGTTGTTCTGCTTAAAGAATCATTCCATTTCAGAATGTGCACATGTCCTCGCGCAGTGGCACTGTCAATTTCAGCTTGCTGCAGAACCCAATCAGGAGCTCTATTGGCGTGCCACTTTAAAATTTCCAAATGTCCTTCCATAACAGCAAGGCTAATTTCAGCCTGCTGCAAAGTCCAATCAGGATTTTGATCGGCATGCCCTTCCAGAATGGACAAAAGTCCCCAATTAGCCGCAAACGCAATGTTTCCTTCACTCAACTTCCAGCCAGGATTGATTGTTCTGTACCATTCTAAGAGTTGTGTACATTCTTTTTTCACGATCATATCAATCTCATTTTGTTGCCATGTCCATTCCAATGGGAACTTGTACAGTTCATCACGATGACTCTTTTTCAAAAGCCATTCGAGAACGCGAAAATGTCTTTTTTGAAATGCGTCCTCTAGGACGGTTTCGCTTGGTTGAAGCAAGTCGAGATTGAGAGAGTCGCACCATTCCATCAGGTCTCCCATTCCATATCGCACTAATTGATCGACTATCTCTTGATTTATCCTCCAGTCGGGATAAGCCGATTTTATCCATTTGAAAGCATCTGAATTGCGATTATAGATTAATAACTTGATGCAATGCTCGTCAGGTACCACTTTGAACGTCTCAAGGAGACGCTGCAAGTATTTTTGTTTATTCTCTCGGATTGCATTGGCGACTTCAATGTTTGCATTCTTGTCCACCCTCCATACTTTCTCATCGATCAGGAACTGGATGGTTTTGTCATTTCCTTCATGAACTATAAGACAAATGTCACACTGAAACGTAATGTCCTTGTCTATTAACAATTTAATGATCCGCACAGCCCCAAGCTTTGGCAGATCCAAGTCGTATCTGGAAAACACTCTCAAATCTGCCAGAGTGCTTGCAAGATTGACAGCATCAAATTCAGCCAAATAGAATGGATCAAGCACCGCATTACGTAGATCCGCTGAAAGAGACTCAAGACGCCATGGATCATCAGCTTCTAAAATTGGAATAATCTCTTGTTCCGCGTCTTGGCTCAAGACTAAACGAGGTTCAGGGCGCCACTGAAGGTTACGTCGGTTCCTAAAATAACTGTCACGTTCTGCAGTCTGCAGATTTGGCATGATGGAAACATTTTCGAGGAACATGGTATACTTTTTTTTGGTCGCCACTCTCACAATTGATGCGAATTTACCAGCCTCACGGTTCGGATTGGTTGCGTATCTGTATAGCTCTTCCTCGGTCATCTTGTCCAAATTAGTGCGACTTGAACCAATGATGGATTTTAAAAGAAAGAACAGATAAAACACAGCTCGCAATAGATGCATGGTTGCCAATTAATTGTCACAGATATAGTCGCCGCCCCGGCCGTGTTATAGACGAGGATAAATGTCAGTTATTTAATAAACTCCGCTACTGTATTATATAGGCGTGGGGGGGGGGACGAGGTGATTGTTTCTGGTGCATCGCTAGCAAACAAAAATTCGAGTAAAGCATTGGTTTGGCCATGGTCATTGACCTGCGTTAAGCGAGAGGAATCCCACTCACCAATTTAAATACGAGGCGGCCGATCTGGAACCAAAGAGTTTTAATTACAACTGACGGGGATTGCATATTTTCCATCAGCCACCACGGCCTGAATCTCTCGTGATTAGCCCTTTATAAACATGTTTGCTTGACCTTGTGTCATTTCGAGTACCTTTGCGAAAGAGTACATTATATTTACAAATCCACGGTAAATGGTCTTGCTACAAACCCCACAATCTTTATGAAATGGCTCACCTAGGACCTGCCACTCACTTTATATACCGCATAATAGTATAAGGGCTACTGTATCTTGAGCGAATTCATAAGAGTCAGCAAAAAAATCATGCCTTCTGAGTGATATTTTTTTACACACCACACGATAGTGTTATTGTGACCAGCATCATGGGCCAAGCTCAGTGCCTCATCGCTTGGTCTGACGCTGTTGGGCATGACACGATCATACCATTCCAAAGCCCGCAATTGTCCATTTTTAGTAGCATCATCGATGCACTCTTGATTTACCTCCCAGTCACGGCGCGTATGGGTGTAGCAGTCGAGGGTTTTGTATGATGGAAACCTAAGAAGAACCCGACTCAACACTTTTGGGCCTGGCAGAGGCATTCGGCGGTTGGTTTCAAGGTACCACTTCAAAATGTGTGCATGGCCATACAAAACGGCAGCCTCAATGTCATTTTGACTCATCACCCAGTTAGGCTCCCTGTCTGCCCACCACTCCAAGATTGGCAGGTGGTCATGCTCGATCGCAGCGGTGATTTCGCGTTCCCCCAATTTCCGGAATGGGTAATGGATTGCGTGGCATTTTAAAGTGTATATACATCCATCCATGGCTGCAAAAGTCGTGTCCAACTCCCAGTCAGGTTTAAACAACTGTAAACTGTCGTGGTAGAACATTTCCAGGAACCATTCGAAAGTTAACATTGCCGAATTTTCGGCTGTTTCAAAATCCGCAAGCGTAGCTATGTTGGGTTTTAGCATGTTGGGCATTTTTCGGGCGTACCATCTCAAGATTTCATGATATCCGCCTTCAGTAGCAGCATCAATGGTTTCTTGCGATAAAATCCATTCACGACCGCAAGAGAAAAGCCATTCGAGATCGCCGGCTCTTTCCTCCGCAAACATCTTTTCAAGTTGATACACACTTGGTAGAGGCAGCGCAAGATTATCAGAGAGACATTGAACTAGAGCTTGTAAATGTCCATTCTCGATAGCAGCATCAATTTCCATTTCACCTGGTGCCCAGTGAGGATTGACAGAGAGGTGCCACAAGATAATGTGCAAGTATCCTTGCTCAATGGCAGCCTGAATGTCTCTCTCACTCAACGCCCACTCGGGTCGGAATGCTAGTATCTGATCAGGACACTTTACCAGGAACCATTCAAGGGGCTCCAAGTACTCATATACGCGTGCCTGATTAAGCGCATTTGCGCTAGGTAAAAGCGTTGCGCTGTTAAAGGAAATGTTCCATTTTATAATGTGCATATGTCCTCGCGCAGCAGCACTATCGATTTCAGCTTGCTGCAAAACCCAGCTCGGAATTCTCTCGGCGTGCCACCTTAAAATGTGCAAATGTCCTCCTTTAATGGCAATCTCGATTTCAGTTTGTTGTAGGGCCCAGCCAGGATGCTTACTAGCGTAGTCTTCCAAAATAATCAAGAGCCCTTGTTCAACCGCAGACGCAATGTTCGTTTCATTCAGATTCCAGCCAGGACTGATCTTCCCGTACCATTCTACGAGCTGTACACATCCTTGTTCAACGATAGTATCAATGTCGTTTTGTTGCCACGTCCATTCCAATGGGAACTCGTACACTCCATCGCGCTGACTCTTTTTCAAAAGCCATTCGAGAACACGGAAATGACCTCTTTGAAATGCGTCATCTAGGATGGTTTCGTTTAGTTGGAGCAAGTCGAGATTAAGAGAGTCACACCATTCTAAATCGTCTCCTGATCCACGTTGTACCATGTAATCGACCAGTGCCTGATTGATCTTCCAGTCGGGATGAGCCGACTTTATCCATCTGAAAGCATCTGAATTTTGTTTCTCAATCAGTAACTTGACGCACTCTGTGTTAGGCACCACTTTGAGCATCTCAAGAAGGCGCTGCAAGTATTCTTGTTCTCCCCCGTAGATTGCAAGGACAACTTCACGATTTACATTCTCATCGGCCTTCCATACCCTCTCATCAACCAAGAATTGAAGGACTTTGGCATTTCCATCCCGAACTGTGCGGTAAATGTCGCACTGGAACGCAATATTCTTGTCTATCAGTAATTTCATGATCCGCACGGCCCCAAGCTTTGGCAGATCCAAGTCGTATCTGGAGAACACTCTCAAATCTGCCATAGTGTTTGCAAGATTGACGGCATCAAATTCAGCCAAGTAGAATGGGTCCAGCACCGCATTAAGCAACTCTGCTGAAAGGGACTCAAGACACTTTGGATCATCAGCTTCTAGAAGGGGAATGGCTTTTTTCTCCTCGTCTTGGCTCAGATTTGAACGTGGCTCAGGGGACCATTGGAAAATACGCCAGTCTTGAAAAGAGTTATCACGATCCTCAGCCGACACATTTGGCATGATAGATATATTTTCGAGGAACATGGTATACTTATTCTCTCTGGCTACTCTCACAATCGATGCGAACGTATCAGCATCACGGTTCGGATTAGTTGCGTATCTGTATAGTTCTTCCTCAGTCATTTCGTTCAAATTAATGTGGCTTGAACCGATGATAGGTCTGAGAAAAAAGGGTAGATAAAACATAGCGCGTAATAGACGCATGGCTACCAGTGCTAGCGTTGCGTAGTCAATTAATTGCCGTGAATAGTCGCTGCCCCGGCTGTATTATAGGCGAGGATAGATGTCAGTCGCCCAATAAACTCCGCTACTGCTTTTATATAGGCGTGCGAGGGCAGGGGCACTAACTCTGACTCATCACTAGCAAACGGTAGTTCGGGTGAATTGCTGACTTGGTCGTGGTTGTTGACCTAAGTTGGACGAGAGTGAGCGCTCCTGCTACCAGTGGGACTATGTAACTGTCGAGCTGACAAAAGGTCATAATTAAGACTGATTAAAATCGTGCTCCCTTTATTGGTCGCCACAGTTTGAATATTTTACAATATGCCAGTTACGGACACATTTACTTGGCCTCAGTTCAGTCCGATCACCTATTAAAAATAGCTGCCTATAAAGGAGCCATATACTTTAATAAAAGCGAGCTCATCCATCAACAGGGATCCCACTATACATTTCGCAGCCTTTAATAAATGGTTGGTCACGAATCTGCCAATCACTTTATATACTGTGGAATAGTATAAGGGCTACTGTATCTCAAGCGATTTTATGAGAGTCAGCAATAAAATCATGCTTTTTTCGCAATGCTTCTTTACATGCCATACGATGACATTTTCGTGGCCAGCCTCACGAGCCGAGATTAGTGCCTCATCGCTTGGTCTGATACTGTTGGGCATGACACGGTCATACCATTCCAAAACTTGCAACTGTCCGTATTTCGTAGCATCATCAATGTGCTCTTGATTTACCTCCCAGTCACGGCGCGTGTGGGTGTAGCAGTCGAGGGTTTTGTACGATGGAAATCTAAAGAGAGCCCGGCTCAACGAATTTGGGCTTGGTAGAAGCATTGGACGATTGGTGGTGAAATACCATCTCAAAATGTGCCCATGTCCATACAGCACGACGGTATCAATGTTATCTTGACTCATCGTCCAGTTAGGCTCCATGTCCGCGAACCACTTCAAAATTAACAGGCGGTCATGTTGGATTGCAGCAGTAATGCCGCGTTCCCCCAATTTCCACTCAGGGTTTCCGATTGCATACCATTTCAAAACATACATACACCCATTCGTTATAGCAGTAGTGACATTCTCAGCGTTCAACCTCCAATTCGGGCAGAACGATTCTAAATCACCATGGTGGAACGTTTCCAGGAACCATTCCAAAGTTATAATTCCCAAAGTTTCGTTCGTGCCAGAATCCATAAGTTTACCTACTTTGGGCTTTAGCATGTCAGGCCTCATCCGGGCATACCATCTCAAAACTTTATGATATCCGTCTTTACTGGCAGCGTCAATGGTTTCTTGCGGTAAAATCCATTCACGATTGGAAGAAAAGAACCATTCGAAATCATTGACTCTTTCCTCTGTGAACATCCTATCAAGTTGATATACGCTTGGTAAAGGCAGTGCAAGATCAGTGGGGAGACACTGCACCAGAGCGAGCAAATGTCCATTCTCGATAGCAGTGTCAATATGCTCTTCACTTGGTGTCCAGTTAGGATTGATAGAGAGGTGCCACAAGATAATGTGCAAGTATCCTTGTTCAATGATAGCTTGAATGTCTTTCTCACTCAACGCCCACTCGGGTCGGAATGTTAGAACCTGGTCGGGATATTTCATCAGGAACCATTCGAGGAGCTCCAAGTGCCCGTGTTCATATGCCTGTTTCAGCGCATCTGCGCTCGGCATAATTGCTGCGCGATTCAAGGAATCATTCCACTCCAAAATGTGCACGTACCCTCGCGCAGCGACACTATCAATACCAGCTTGCTGCAAGACCCAGCTTGGAACTCTGTCAGCGTGCCACATCAAAATAGGCAAATATCCTAACCTAATGGCAACGTCGATTGCGGCTGGGTTCAAGGTCCAATCAGGATTTTGACGAGCATGCCCTTCCAGAATAGACAAAAGTCCCCAAGTAACCGCAAACGCAATGTTTGCTTCGCTCAACTTCCAGCCAGGATTGATGGTCCCATACCATTCCAAAAGTTGTACACACTCTTCTCTAACGATAACAGCAATGTCTTCTTGTTGCCACGTCCATTCCAATGGAAACTTGTGCGTCCCATCGCGCTGGCTCTTTTTCAAAAGCCATTCGAGAACACGGAAATGCCTTTTTTGAAATGCATCATCCAAGACAGTTTCGCTTAGTTGAAGCAAGTCGAGATTGAGAGAGTCGAGCCATTCCAAGATGATTCCTGATCCACCTTGCACGAATCTATCAACCAGTTTCTGATCAAGCGTCCAGTTGGGATGGGTGGACTTTATCCATTTGAAGGCATCTGAATTGCGATTATAGATTAATAACTCGATGCAATCCTCGTCAGGTATCACTTTGAGCGTCTCAAGGAGACGCTGCAAGTATTCTTGATCTTTCTCTCGGATTGCATTGGCAACTTCAATATTCGCATTCTTATTCGTCGTCCATATTTCCTCATCAATCAAGAGCTGAAAAACCTCGGGTTTTGCTTTCTGCACTATACGATTCATGTTGCACTGGAAGGCAATATTCTTGTCTATCAGCAATTTCATGATCCGCACGGCCCCAAGCTTTGGCAGATCCAAGTCGTATCTGGAAAACACTCTCAAATCTGCCAGAGTGCTTGCAAGATTGACGGCATCAAATTCAGCCAAATAGAATGGATCAAGCACTGCATCACGCAGATCCGCTGAAAGAGACTCAAGACGCCCTAGATCATCAGCTTCTAAAATTGGAATAATCTCTTGTT
>MTSL01000018.1:0-16617 GCA_002794465.1 Paramicrosporidium saccamoebae | reverse complement strand
ATAATATGTAAAGTGGTTGCCTTGTTTAAATTCATAATGCTACCTTGATCTAACCACACGTACTAATCTGTGATCTAATCCCTCATGTTCTCAATAAAGGTGTACCATTTCACATCATGTTAACAAACTTTTTTGATAGCATTCGGGAATCCCGTGTCCCCGAGTCAGGGGCTGTTCATTGCGCAACGATACCTGTTGATTCACAACGCGACCAGGGATTATCTCATGACGTTTTTTCTGGTCATAATACTTGGGCTATCCATCTGCTCCGCAACAAAACACAATCGGCTCTATCAGATCCGACTTGAAGACAAAGGTTGGTCCGTTGAAAATGTGTTTCCAGGTCTCTTCACCCGTGAAGCTGATGACAAATCAGTGCCACTAGTCCCTCCCAGTGACCTAAATATCAACCTAATCTATGGCCCAGTTGAAGATTCCCAAGAATTTGAAGAATCGATACTTTCAGAGCCATATCCCGCTTTTTTGACCTATGAAGACACAAATTTCAACTTGGTGACTGATAAAACGTGTCATTTGCAGTGGTTGCACGACTCTTTACCGAAAGAGTGCCTGTAACACCAACCCGAAGCTTTGGAAGAAACATTAGAGATCCTCTTATCCGAACCTTCCGTGCCGTGCTCTCCCGAACTTGACATCCCAACGAACAACATTTCGGCATCCGTCCCCTCGCCCCCTATTCTTCCAAACCCTGCATCCATTCCCCCAAAACCCATTTTCTTGGCATCCACTGTCCCAGCGCTTGCTTCTAAGAAGCTGGATAAACATCCAGATGCCAGCTATAATCCCTCCCATCAAAGTAAACCTAGTCAGGACGACTCACATGCAACGGAAAAGCCAGTCATAAGTCTACAAACTCCTCCGACCGAATCCTCTCCCAATTTCCTAAATCCCGTAAACAATATAATTGATGTGGCGGTGGACAAGTCAGTTAAGCCAGCTGACAAGCTAGCTCACAAGCCAATCGATGAGCCGGCTTCGTTTGCAACGTGGTTTCGTCGTGACGCGGGTGTCTATTCGGCTTCTCAAACCGATGACGATTCTCTAGCGCCATCCGTCCGCTTCTTTGATCGCTGTGTTCATGGAGCCTTGCAGCCACAAGTGTTTGGCAACCATATGACTGGTTTTACTCATAAAATGACCTGCCAGATAACTCGGGAAAAGATAGTACTCCTGGATCGGTACTCGAATTCGGGTTCTAATGATCGCATACTTGATCCGTATTTGGATGTTAACCAACTCGATAGGACTATTTTGGATGATCCGAATGTTTTCGGAGTGTACTCAAAGGTAGCTGATGGTCTCGTTGTCGACCTTTGTGAGAACCGCCGACTGTTGATGAGATCTATTGGCAACTGTCCGCTTGGAGTGGTTCTTCTCCGCCCCCAAGGAGCACTTCTGGTCCCCATTGCTTGGTCTTCTCACAACTCTATTCGTACCGCAGACGTCAAGGATGGGGACGTAGTTGTGGTTGGACCCCGTAAAAAATTGTCAACGCTAAAGTTGAAACAGCTCATATTTCTGCCAACCAACCCACCAGAACACATTGCTGAGCAATTTCTCGAAATTTCTGATGAAAAATCAGTTTGCATTGTCGCCACCATTGCCATCGACTAATATAAAGCATATGCGACAAGGATAATTCACAATAGATCAACATGAATACTGCAAAGCTTTAATAAGGGCCCTGTTAAACAATCATCTTGGTAAAATTGTTCCCTCTGGCCAACCGACCCGTGTATTTGCCATCGCACAATTACTAGCTTGTATTTCTATCAATTCCACACCCTACCATACATCCATACCGCCTAGTGTTGGGACCATTGGATAGAGTTAATGTCAATTCCCTCTTGCACCATCTCCCACAGCGGACTTAGTTCTCTTAGTCGGCTCACATGTCGCACAGTCTCGTCAACACAAAAACGTACCTCTTCTTCCGTCGTGAATCGACCCAGTCCAAATCGGATGGAGGAGTGGGCGAGGGCATCGTCGGCACCCAGTGCACGCAGCACATACGACGGTTCCAGGGAGGCAGAGGTGCAGGCAGAGCCAGAGGAGAGGGCAATGTTCTTCAGTGCCATCAACAGGGATTCACCCTCAACATGCGAAAATGACAAATTGACGCAGCCCGCATAGCCATGTTCGGCATCACCATTCCTAATTACATGCGGAATCTTGCTAGTAATTCCCTCCACCAGCATTTCCGAAAGCTTTCCTATGTGCTTTGCGTCATAGTCCATTTCAGCGGCAGCTACCCGGCATGCTGAGCCAAGTCCCACAATGAGCGGCGTGGGCACTGTTCCCGAGCGAATGCCACGCTCCTGTCCTCCACCCGTTTGCAGTGGATGAACTCGCACTCGTGGTCTCCTTCGCACATACAAAGCACCAACTCCTTTTGGTCCATACAACTTGTGTCCCGATATGGAAAGCAGATCAATGCTCATGGCATTAACGTCAATGGGGATTTTGCCGACGGCTTGGGCAGCATCAGTGTGGAAGAACACTCCAGAGCGACGACACAACTCGCCGATGGCACGGAGCGGCTGCACCACGCCAATCTCATTATTCACCGCCATCACAGACACCAAGGCCGTCTCGGGAGTGATGGCTGCTTCAAGAGCCGCTAGGTCAATGATTCCATTCTTCTGAACCGGCAGATATGTCACCCGAAAGCCTTCCTCCTCCAACTGCCTACAAGAATCCAGCACGCATTTGTGCTCAGTCTGTGTCGTTATCACGTGGTTCTTCTTGGGCGTGTAGAATCTCGTCACCCCCTTTACTGCAATATTGTTGGATTCGGTGGCACCGCTGGTAAAAATGACCTCCTTCGGATCGGCACCAATTAGACTGGCAACCTCTCCGCGTGCAGCCTCAGTGGCAGCTTCGGCCTCCCACCCATATGCATGTGTCCGGGAATGCGGGTTCCCAAATTGTTCCGTAAGAAAGGGGAGCATAGAGTCGAGGACCCGCGGGTCCATTGGAGTAGTCGCCTGCAAGTCTAGATACACTGGTCGTCCAGCCAACCGCACCGACTTTGTCGTCTCAAAGCCAGGAACCTTTGGCTCCTCAGACTGACCTTTGGAGGTCCCGCTAGCGTTGCGTATCCACTCGGCGAGTGGACGTCTGAAAGATGTTATCCTCCCGATTTCGGTCCCTCGCAAGAGCTTCCCAAAACTTGACATCGGGCAGCCAATCAAAAGTGGGTTAATATAATTTATGCGGCTCAATTTGGCAGGGCGGTAGTCATGACCGAGGGCGACGTGGAGATTGGAGCAAAGCTGTTCAAGACTCGATGTGGACAATGCCACACTGTGGAAAAGGTATTTAGAGGATAGAGTGCCAACTCGTCTAGGGGGGTTCAAACAAGCTAGGTCCCAACCTTTATGGACTGTTCGGACGAAAGACGGGTGCAGTGGAGGGATACGCATACACTGACGCAAACAAAAGCAAAGGAATTACGTGGGACACGGATACTCTCTTTGAGTATCTGGAGAACCCGAAAAAGTACATTCCCGGCACAAAGATGGCATTTGCGGGACTGAAGAAGCCCAAGGAACGCCACGGTATTTCGACCCAATTAGCCTTACAATGTAGACATTATTGCTTATTTGAAGCATTCCACCGCATAAATTATACATAAAGTATCTCCTTGCAGATGCAACTAAAAATGGAAATTTATGGGCTAGACCAAACTAGAAGGATGTGGTCAATTAGCACACTCTAGTAAATCGACTTGAATTAACGAGACATGATACAACACTCGACACTCAACACTCTTGGCCAATACTCTTAACCAGCGCCCCCAATCCAACACTCCCGACGATTGGCGCTCAGACCTAAATAAAGTGAAACCTGGCCAATCAGCAACGCAGCCGGTGGATCGCTGGAATACGAAAAATAGCACTTCCAGGCCGGGGCACTTTATTATGGGATTATTCGACTTCTTTAGAGAGCTGTGGAGCACGCCGCCCAGTGCGCTGCACTCCAACTATGTGCTGCTGGGCGGCTTCATCGGACTATTCGGACTGGTGTCGCTGTTCGTCAAGGAAAAACTGTACCTTACCGAGTCCCTGGTGGCCACCCTCGTGGGTGTTGCCTTTGGCCCAGTGGGTTTGGGGGTAGTGACACCACAGCAGTGGTTTCCAGACCACAGCTATGTGCTGCGCGAGGCAGCGCGCATAGTCATCGGCCTGCAGGTCATGGCGGCCGGTGTGTCAGTTCCAGGCGAATTTCTACGAAGCAACAAACTGGCGATCGGAATGATGCTGGGCCCGGTCATGGTGGTCATGTGGATAATCAGTGCATTGTGCATTCAGGTCGCCCTGAGACTCGGATGGAGAGAAAGTTTTATTATTGCGGCCTGTGTGACGCCTACTGATCCCGTGTTGGCACATTCGGTGATTAAAGGCAAATTTGCTGAACGGTACATTCCCACCCGGCTGCGCCATCTCCTGGCCGTGGAAAGTGGAGCCAACGACGGTCTTGGCTTCCCCTTTATGATGTTGCCAATTTGGCTCATGCTCCAATCGTCCCCAGGCGATGCCGTTGCACATTGGTTGGTGCACACGTGGCTGTGGGAAATTCTCGTCTCAATCATTGTGGGCTTTATTTGCGGATTTGGTGCACGCACCTTGCTGAAGGCATCAATGGCGCGCAAACTCATTGACAAAGAGTCGTTTTTAGTGTTTACCATTGCGCTGACAATGTTCGTGTCGGGACTGGTGGCACTGATGGCCAGTGACGATTTGTTTGCCATTTTCATTGCGGGAAATGTGTTTGCCTGGGATGACACATTTGACTCAGCCACCCAGGATTCACACATTGCCGAAGTCATGGACATGTTGTTCAACATGACCTTTTTCGTCTTTCTGGGTGCACTGATCCCCTGGGCCGAGTTTGCCCGATTTGGCATCCTGAAGCTGTCCCTGACTGCGGGGCTGATTCTGCTGTTCCGACGACTCCCAATTGTAATGCTCATGCGCCATGTCATTCCCACGCTGCAGAGCAAGAAGGAGGCGTTCTTTGCCGGCTGGTTTGGACCAATCGGGGTGGGTGCCATCTTCTTTGCCATCCAGGCACGCGATATTTTCCAAGCCCATCCCACAACCGTCGTCGATTCCGCGTTCCTAGAGTCCATCTTTCCCGTCGTCACCTTTGTCGTATTGGGAAGCATTCTGATCCACGGAATCACTGTGCCTCTGACCAACTCGCACTTGAAGCGCCGCATGAAGCGCAAGGTAAAGCGTCGTAACAAATTGGCCCAACAATTGGCTTCCATGTCAGTGCTGGGAGAGACCCCTGCTGAAACTCCCATTTTGGACCCGCATGAGGAGCACGAGGAGGAATATGTGTATATCACTGACGACGAGGGTGAAGGGGAAGACGAGCTGACAGAATCGCCATTGTCAGATGTGGTGGTGGATGATCCCACGTTGCGTGAGACATTTGAATCGCCCGGCTCATCAATCCAGTCCCCACGACGACGAAAGAAGCACGCTGAGCAATCCGATCAACGTGACCAACCAGATAAATCCAATCAACTCCATCGACCGGATGGACAGATGGAATCTATCGAGTCCAGTGGTTAGTAATAAACTTTACTTTATTTCCGTTTTTGTATTTAGCGAACACTTGCACTGGTGGGTTTTATTGTCTCTCTTGGTACTGTCCATACATTGGGAGCGTTGGTGTAGACGACTGGTGCATGTACGTTGGTTGCTGTGTGTACATTGGTTGTGGTGTATGCATTGGTTGCGGTGTGTGCATTGACGGCATCATTGGTGGCATCATGACATGTGGGGCAGCCATCGGCATGCCGTGCTGTGGAGTTCCATAAGGTGTGGGGGAAGCATAGTAAGGCAGCGTGGCGGAAACAAACCTGAACGGTCTAAATCTGGAAAACCTTGGTGACTCCATTGACGAAAACAGCGGGATCGACGTCAATATGGGGATCGGGAATACCAACGGATTCCAATCATCAAAGAATGCCACTATGGAGTACACGATGAGTAGGAAACCAGTCGCGCGGTTAGATGCATTGGTGGCCATGGAGGTACAGGCCAAGATGCAGCCGATCCCGGCAAATCCCGTTATGAAAGCAAGCGAATAGTCCGGCTCCATAATAGAGATCAAGCACCCCAACAACTGCAGACCTCCCAATATAGCGTAAAGTATAGTACCTCCCGTATTCCGTTCCTTAATCAGATTAGCATTAGATTGTTGCGGGGTATATGGTGTGCCGTACGGCGCAGGATTCATCTCTCACCACCCTAGCAACAACGAGGTCAAGTGTGTTGGCGACAGCCAATGGGAATTGCTGGGAGTAAACAATCTTTAGCGTGTTTACTTGGACCGTCTGTCTGTCAAATTTGGGACCTAATACCGCCTATCATTATTTATTACATTGGTTAGGAGACATTGGGGTTGACCGACTACGAGAGAGCTTGTCGAATGCAAGTGATGCCGAACTATCTGTATAGCCAAAAGCTGCCCAGACCTCGGATTCTGTCGAAATGAGCAATGATATTGCAGCCAACACGGGGATCAGGGACGGTTTGGCATGAAAAAATCCAAACGATACACATGAAATCAAAAGGTCCAATAGCTGGTAGTAATAAGTTTACTGTGTCTCCGTGTTTGCATTTAATGATCATGACCAACAGTGGGTCTCTATCGTTTCTCTTGGTACTGCTGATACGTCGGGGGCGACGGCGTAGGCGGCTGTGGCATGTAAGTGGGGTGTTGCGTATACACGGGTTGAGGCGTATACACTGGTTGAGGCGTGTACACTGGCTGCTGCATTACTGGCGGCGTCATGACATGTGGGGCGGCCATCGGCATTCCGTATTGTGGGACTCCATAGGGCATAGGCGAAGCATAATAGGGCAGCGTGGGGGAAACCAACTTGAACGGCCTAAACCGAGCAAACTTTGGCGACTCCATCGGATAGAGCAGTGGGAGTGATATCAATATGGGGATCGGGAATACCAACGGATTCCAAGTATCAAAGAAGATTACTATAGGATACACGATGAGTAGGAAGCCAGTCGCGCGATTAGTTGCATTGGTGGCCATGGGGGTACAGGCCAAGATACAGCCGGCCCCAGCCAACACCGCTACGATACCGGATGAATAGTTCTGGCCCGCTAGAAAGCTCGGGCACGCAAGCAATAGTAGAAATCCCACTATAGAGTAAATTGCGATGCCTCCCATGTTCCGTTGCTTAACCAGATTAGCAGTAGGTTGTTGGGGGGCATATGGTGTGCTGTGCTGTGCAGTATTCATCTCCCTCCACCCCGGCGACAACGAGGGCAAATGTACTATCGGCGGCCAATAGGAATTGCTGCGTGCCAGAAATTACAAATGTGTTTATTCAAACCGCCTGTCTGCCAGGTTTGTAGTCCAACACAGTCTATCCTTATTTAGGAGAAATTGGCGGTTGGCTGGCTGTAGAAAGGAATCTCATTGGGGATAGACTGATTCTCTGTTTGGAATTGTGAAGTTGAATAGAGGCGTCAGATATGCAAATTGATTTTACCGGCGCTCTGTTTAAGCGTCTATCAAGGCACACAAGCAATGTTTATCGAGTCAGTGATAATTTCGGTCCCAGGTGTCACCAGCCGGCAATGACCACCTCTACTACGCGACGATTGGTTGATGGCATGCTCTGGCTATACTCCCCTCGGCCCAATAAGGACAATCTGCACACGCGCTCCGCATGTCTCGCAACCTTCCCGCTACTATAGCGTTTCTCGCTCTGGGTGCAATTTTAGTTTCCTGGCCATTCATCATGGTATGTTGGTCTTACTACGAAAAGGGCTCCCAGGCATGGTCTAGTTTTGACGGCCCAATGATCATTTTTCTAGCATTCCACGTGTTGGCTGGCAGTTGTTGCATTTCCGTTTGTTTTGTGCCACGGATGCAAAACTTTACGGCCCTAATGCTCGTGGTTAGTGCTTTGGCGTGGTCGGTGCAGAGATTGCCCACTGTCGTGATACTGATCGACAGATGGGTGCTCGTCGTGCTATGTTTATTGGGTGTACTCGCATTAACGACCTCTTTCCTGGTGCCACACGGCGAGAATCAAGATTCGGATCTGGAGAAATCACTTCCTGCTCCCGAGCCTGAGGTCGCGGGCCGGCCATTGCATGTTATCAATGAGGAGACAATCTCTCCTAAACCGTCAGAACCCGAAAAGAAACGATCAATGGTGGAGACCCCTGCCCCTGATGAGGCAACCGTGGCCGAGACCGAACTGGAACCAGTTCCAATAGAATCAAAAAAGTAACCTACTCCACAAGGACACGTCCGTTCCGACAATCGTATCACACTGCAACAAGCCATCTGCCTAATGGTATACAAGTACAAAGACTACCATTGCGATGCAATATAGTTGAGCATCAGCCAGCCAATAAACCTCTAGCATTGTACAAAAATTTGCAAAGAAAGCCAACACTCTTTTAGAGTCAATATTTGGGCTACAGGAGTTAGTGGCGTATTTTTAGCGTAACGGAGTAAAGAGCCTGCCGCTTTGTTTTCAGTTACACTCGTTGCATTCCATCTGCACGTTATTTACCCCGGAATGGGTCATCCACTTCAGACGTAACTAAATAAATAGCATCGTACCAATTTATAGCACTGGCCCACACTATTGTTGTTCAATTGACTGGCCAATCGCCACACTATCTATAAATAGTCATCCCACATTATCATTCCGGAGTCACTCCTATTGGACGATAATACATGCGAGATTACTCCGGCTTCCCCATTCGACAATGCATATCACATTCAAGCCCACCAAGGGAAGCACAATCGTTCCAAGACTGGTTAAATGTCTCTGCGTTATCATTGATGTGCTCTTGGCACTATTCATGATTTGGAATGTCGTCAATATTTGCTATCCATTCTGGGGCTGGACCACGTATATTTCCATCTGGGTCGGTCTTGTTCCATACCCCTTCTTTTACTGGCTCATCAAACGCTTCAGCATCCGTTCCTTTGTGGCATCCAGACTTAAGCCTAAAGATCAGCTTGTATCTAACGGTAAGCATGATTTGAAGCACCTTGGATTTCTATTTTCGGTCTGGGAAAAACCCGATTGCTTGGCCCTGGGATATTATCACAAAGAGGATCATGTGAGCTGCTTAAGAAAGAGGCATGTTCTTCTTGGTGATCAACGAGAATTCAACAAATGGCTGAGTTGGCTCATCGTTCTGTCCACTGATGCCATCCCGTTAGTACTACTGATTATACTAGTCTGCGCAGGCTACTTTTTTGGCATCGGTACGGCTCTATTCTTTCTGATGGGCGTTTCTCTATCAGACCAACTGTACACAGTCATAGCCCGCTTTGGAGAGTTATATTTGTGGAAAGATAAAATGTTCTTGGATGGAAGGATGTGCACACGGAAATTCCTCGGCTTCATGATGTGTATTCTGGAGGGACCAGAGGGTGAACTATTCCTGACACCTTACATGGCGGTAATCTTTGATCACTACACAAGACGCCACTGGTTTGTCCGGGCAGCGTACAATATGTCATGTACATGCTGCTATTCACTGATGGATCCAGTTCCACTTGACCTCAAAGCGTAACGTGCCTTTGATACCATTATAACAGTTGCCACAGCAATAAATAACCCCGTTTGTAAGGGTGTGACGTAGAGGATTGATTAGTTGGGTATTTGAGGATATCTCCCTAGTTTGGAGAAGAGATAGTCGGAGCGATCGATGAAGGATAATGAGATCTACATCTTTACCATTTTGTGATTATGTTATTTGTGAGACTATAAAATGACTTGCACGCATATAATAAAAGTTCCCTTACCTCCCGAACAAACGTGACAAAGTCTGTGGTTTTATCCCCACCACACGACAAGGGGGCCGTATACTGAAAGTACGAATGTCAAGTATTTTAATCGTTTAGATGATCGGACGACGAACAAGCCTAGCTTATACATAATGTTGCACTGTACAGTAACCATCACAGACTTTACTTTTTCGAATATGGGCATCGCACAGTGCAATAGCCGCCACCGCTTTGTGGAAAATAACACGTTTAATGTTACTTTAACAGTTCTGCCACAGCCTTGCAAGCGAAGATAACTGGAGAACCTGATAGCCAAATCGAATGTCTTCAAGCCAGGTGATTGGCAAGCAATCAGTGCGATACAGTAGGGTTTAAATCCATTCAGACTGGCTGAAATGTCAGGGTGCCCATTCAGATCTGGACTTTTAAATCCAAGATGCCAAATCATGGATACCCTGAATTTTGCGATTCCTGTAAATTGACACACCTACGGTTTATTTATCAAATTTGTATTTAAAGTTGGAGATGTATTTGGTCCAAATTACTCAGGTGGCTTGGGGATACGCTCTGCTATGCTCATCGTTGTCTTTGCCTTTCGAGCCTTTGCACTTTCATTGGCAATTTTTACATGCCCATTATTTGCGCCCCTATTGCTACTATGAGACAATGTTCGCTGATCCCGGTCCAGATAGCGATATCATCAAGATTCACGCAGATGCTGAGGATACCTCAATGTAGGCGACCGACTAGTTGGCACTATAAAACCTCGCAGAGGGTTCATGCCACTAGTGATTAACCAGCACCCTTGGCCATTATTTAGATCTTTTTACACCTGCCCATAACTACGCCAAACTTTGTATCAGTCTTGTACAC
This sequence comes from Paramicrosporidium saccamoebae, assembly GCA_002794465.1. NCBI lineage: Eukaryota > Fungi > Rozellomycota > Paramicrosporidium > Paramicrosporidium saccamoebae. Next base: position 5,919 of record MTSL01000018.1, on the reverse strand, counting down.
TATATAATAAAGTGACATCTTTGTGAGGTTAGAGTAAAGACCCTTTATTGGTATCCCTGGTCCGTAGTTATACTATCTCACAAACAGTTATTATTTAAGATCCCGAAGTTCCTCAATTCTCTGTCTGGATTTTCTGCTGGCTCTGGACTGGATATTAGCCTGAGTTTTAACGTTCGATATCCACAGAATGTGCAGCATTTGGCTCGCCGGAGCATCGATCTTGAAACCTCCAAAAAGAACCAAAGAAGGACTGTTTCTGCGGGCCGAAATTTACACAGGCGACATTGAGCAAAGCTGTCTGTCGGGTACCAGCGTTCAATGGGAATATCTGGAAGGGGCTTGGGACGCGTCTCGGAGGTAACAGCTTCCACGCCTGGCGGTCTTGGTAGATATGCCTCGATCCAGGGGTCCCAAGGGTAAGCTTCGTACAATGCCAAGCACAATGCCTGCTTTTCCTCGTCATCCAGGCGTCGCATGGCGTTCAAGGTGCAGTCGAGCTGCAGCGATCGTACCAGTGTCTTCTTCTTCCAGAGGTACTTGATGATATCGGCCAACTCCTTGCCTTTGGCCGTGCGGAAGATTCTCAAGATCGTTCCGCACTCAACAAACCACTCCTCGCAGCGGGAGGCTTCGATGGGTTCCACGAAAAGCAATAAGGCGGCCATCTTCCCAAAGTCGTACGCCTCGAAACACGTCACAGTGCTCAAGCACTCCTTCTTGAAATCCTGGAGGCTTAGGTATGGTTGTTTGGTCAAGTAGGTGTCGTATACTCGTTCCAAAACTTGCAGCGGTAGCTGAGGGATCAAGGACGTGTCGACTTCGTGAAATCGATCCACAGCAATCTACAAAAATGAGGGCAATTGAGACACTTAATACCGAGAGCGCCTGGTGGAACGATTCGGCCCTGCTCCATGATCCATTGGGACATAGTCCACCGAGCTCCTCAGCGAGTCGTACATTCCTACGATGCTCCCACCAGCACCGACCTGCCAGTAGCCCAACAGAAATGCATACTAGCCCTCCGCCGACTCCGTAAGACCAACTGGCCGCACCAGCTGCCACAATTGTCCCGCCGAAGAGCACCACGGAATGGGCAAACATTTCGCCAACGGTCAGCCATCCATTCAAATTCTCTGCCAGCAGGCCCAAATAGCAGGTGCGCATACCAGCCACGGTCGTACAGGCGAGAGCGAAGACTGTAATGACTGTATCCATCTGCTGAGGGAGTCAACTAACGGCCGGGGGACGGAGGTATTTATGGGCGGCAGTTGAGACTCAACACTCAGCATGAACTCTAGTCATGCTGAATATGATTGGCTGATGCAAGGGTAAATGGCGCGCCTTTGGCGAGACGGAACTTTTGAGGCCAGGAGTCATATTCCAGCAGCTCCATGCTTGTGCACCACATTAAAATACTAGTCTTTAAGTAACAAGTGTTCAGTGTAACTCGATGGCGTCACTATATTAACGTAGCAGCCAAACCTGCTAAACCATCAACCAAACAATGTTAACAGACCATGTACATTAATATTGCACGTTGACTTTGTCTACACGTTAAATCTATCGAGATTCTATCAAGTATTAGGTGAACGGTTCTCGATAAAGGGCTAGCCAGCCGTTCTATTACCTTAGTTATACTTCATGATGAGAATTGAAAGAATCACTGCTAATCACTCGAGGCAAAATAAGGGTTCACTACTAGCTTTTTAACAAGTCGGAAGCTGTGTAGCTCTTTTACTTGCTGGTCGGTACCGGCTTTGGCAGGTTGTAGTGAATAGTGCGAGCATTACTAACCGCCACTGAGACAAAATCTGACAATCGGTCGCATTACTGTCAGTTACTTTGCAACTACACTAGGATGTTCCAAGAATCTAGCTACTGCATTGCTGTAGATGCTTGGATAATCCTAGCGCAGCTTACTAATCCGTAGCGTGTCTGGGCCTAGACGGCCTTGCATGAGCTCGACCAGGCACATGGTCCTCTGTGATATTCCACAGCCAATAGAAATGCCTTTTTAATGAGCTGAAACCCATACAATAGGTATTCAACGACGCCGCCCATTTGCTGCCAGAGTCCAATGTTGCTCTGGAGTGACAACATTCATACCTGGCAGTCTTGGCAGATATGCCTCGATCCATAGATCCCACGGGTAAGCTTCGTGCAGCGCCTGCTGTTTCTCGTCATCCAGGCGTCTCATGGCGTTCAAGGTGCAGTCTAGTTGAAGCGATCGTACCAGTGTTTTCTTTTTCCAGAGATGCTTGATAACATCGGTCAGCTCCTTGCGGAAATTTCCCAAGATCGTCCCACGCTCACCAAACCACTTCTGGCAGTAAGAGACTTCGGTGGGTTCCACAAAAAGCAATAGAGTAACCATCTTCCCAAAACCGCGCACCTCAAAACACGCCACAGTACTTAAGCACCCCTTTTTAAAAGTTTGGATACTGAGGTATCGATTCCCAGTGAGGTAGGCATCATAACCCTTGCCATGGTTTCTAGCGGCAACTGGGGGATCAAGGACGTGTCGACTTCATGAAATCGATTTATGGCGACCTACAAAAATGAGGGCGATTGAGACACTTGATACTGAGAGCGCCTGGCGGAACGATTCGGCCCTGCTCCACGATCCATTGGGACATAGTCCACCGAGCACCTCGGCGAGTCGTACATTCTTACGATGCTCCCACCAGCACCGACCTGCCAGTAGCCCAATAAAGGTGCATACTAGTCCCCCACCAACGCCGTAGGACCAACTGGCCGCTCCAGCTGCCACAATCATTCCACTGAATAGCACCACAGAGTGAACGAACATTTCACCAACGGTCAGCCATCCATTCAAATTCTCTGCCAGCAGGCCCAAATAGCAGGTGCGCATACCAGCCACGGTCGTACAGGCGAGAGCGAAGACTGTAATGACTGTATCCATCTGCTGAGTAAGTCAACTAGCGGCCGGGTCTGGTAGTTAAAGGCGGCGATTAAGACTCGGCACTTGGCATAAACTCTAATCATGCTGAGTGTGATTGGTTCGAGGATAGATGACACGCTCTTGGAGAGGCGGACCTGTTAAAGCTAGCAGTCGTGTATCGACAGTTTCATGATTGTGCACAACCTTAGCATATTGGTGTTTATCTGAGCAACAAGATTTTAATATTACCAGATGACTGCATTGGATTAATGTTTCAGCCGGTCCAATCTTCCGTTGGATGACTATTATGAGAATACCAACTCATTAGACCAATTGCTGGACATTGCAACTGAACAGTCTTTGTCGAATTGGTGGCTCGAAAGACTATGTAGCTTTCACCAGTATCAGACACGTCTAGACAAATAGCGACACATTACTATATGAGGCCTATCCTCAATATTCTTGTTTAATCTGACTGACCAATCGTCCCAGTGCCTATAAATAGTCATCCCACATTATCATTCAGGAGTCACTCCCATTGGACGACAATATATGCAAAGAGCTACTCCAGCTCCCTCATTCGACAATGTATGTCACATTCAAGCCTGCCAAAGGAAGCACGATTGTTCCAAAACTGGTAAAATGTCTCTGTATTATCATTGATGTGCTCTTGACGCTATTCATGATTTGGAATGTCGTCAATATTTGCTATCCATTCTGGGGCTGGATCATGTATGCTTCCATTTGGATCGGCTTTGTGGCAGGTGTGCCGTTAATGTGGCTCATTGAGCAGCTAAGTCTCCGTTCTTTCATAGTTGCCAAATTTCAGAGCACTGATAAATTCCACTGCTATGAATTGTATGTTCTGAAACACCTCGGACTCTTCTTTTCGGTCTGGGAGTCACCTGATGCATTATCTTTGGCCTACTATCACAGCCGTGATGGGGTATACTGTCTAAGAAAAAGATACATTAATCTTCATTGTACAGAAAAGTACACGAAATGGCTGGGATGGTTAGTAGTAATATCCACCAATGTTGCCCCGTTCATACTGCTGGCAGCATTGCTTTGCGCTGGCTGTTTCCTCGGTATCAACACTATCCTTTTTTTTATAATGGGCTCTGCTCTGTCTGGGCAGATGCAAACTTTTCTTCTTCGTCATATATCACCCAATTTGTGGAGGGACAAAGTATTTTTGGATGGAAAGTTATGTACCCGAAAGCTCTTGGGTGTGCAAATGTGTGTCCTGGAAGGACCCGAAGGAGAGCTATTTCTGATACATTACATGAGCTTGCTGTTTCATCACGGGTTAAAAGGCACATGGTATGAACGCGCTTCAAATACGCCATGTCACTGCTGTCGATTATTGATGGATCCTATTCTACTTGACTGCCATGACTACTTTCAATTAAAAAGGCGGGGTGAATCTTGACTATTTCATCGGGAGCTGTGTTAACATGTCGCCGGATACTCTAATCTATCAGAGTTAACTCTTCGTTAATAAACTTTAGACTCGTATATAGCCATTGCTTTTAGACATGAATATCGATAACAGTCAAGGGTACGGGGTTGTAAATAAAAAGCTGTAAAGTGTTCGAGTTGGCCAGTCTTCCAAACATCGCAGGATCAATCTTGACTCGGGTTATATTTTATACCGATATTTGGACTATAAATTACATTAGGACACATGGGAACCTAGCTCGCTCACTCAATTATTTTGCCCACCTTCCTCATTATCCAAAAAGATTATAAAATGGATTTATTGGTGATGAGAAATTTTCTGTATCAAGTGCTTCCAGAACTCGCATAGCTACTGCCTTCATTCTTGATTATAGCCACCTTGACATCTCCAGTACTGTTTACACAATAGAATTTACATTGGTGCCGGGGGAGTCATCGGATTCCTCTGATATGGTTCTTCCAGTAAGGCTCAATTCAATACCCTTATATTCACAAACCTCACAGAGGTAAGGGGGTGAGATTACCAGCCTCTCTATCCACTGTAGCACTTTCTTGAGCGCTTGCCTCTCCTGGGGTCGGTAGCGGCAAAACCGACACTCTTCAAAGTCCCCTCCAGCATGCCACATGCTCGATTGGAGGCCGTCAAAAGGAATCATGTTGGGGTTGGCGGCTCTCCTCCGTGCAGCTTCGGTTCCAAAACGTTCCGAAATCCACGGATTGGTGGGGTACTGGAGGGAGAGGACAGCACGAAGGTCTTCCGCCAGCTCACTTCCTAGACGCCCCAAGGCATCCATAGTCATTTCCAGTCGCGTTTCCTGATTAAACAGGTCACGTTTCCAGAGGAAGCGTACCACGCTTACCAAGTCCATGTCTTTGGCGCTTATAAACGCCTTCGCTGCGATAAAGCACTCTACGCACCACTCTTGGCACGGAAAGTTCCAATGGGTCGACGAACAGCAATAATGCTGCCGTCTCTCCAATGCCTCCAGCCCCTAAGCGCTCGTTGGTGCTCTTGTATTCAGCTTTGAAAGCCTCAAAGCTGAGCTTCTGGCCCCCAACTAGACGTGCATCAAAGACCCGCCACAGGACCGGGATTGGCAGGTCAGGAATGATGGCCTTCTTATGGCGATGCTGGCGGATAACTCGAAAGGACATCGTGCCTAGAGCTATACATACCAACCCTCCGCCAAGACCATGGGACCAGGCGGCTCTATCAGCGGTCACTACGGGCCCTCCGAACAGCACCACAAGGCAAAAGATAAACTTGATCAGCACGAGACACCCGGGTTCTCCTTTGTGCCCTTTCAGGCTTGCCTCGCACGCTTGGAAACCGGCAATTAGCGCGCCCATTATCGCAAAGATGGTTATGACAGCGTCCATAGCGACGACTCAGCAGGGGCCAGAAATTCAAAGTATTTGTAGACCAAAGTTAATCTGCCGAAAATAGAATCAACTATAAGCAAGTCTTGCAAAAATATGCAGGCGAAGAGAACAGCTGACTTACCTCACTGAAAGCTTTGCGAAAACCTGATTTGTTCGGTGGCCGGTGACCACAG
>MTSL01000132.1:0-17264 GCA_002794465.1 Paramicrosporidium saccamoebae | reverse complement strand
TTCCTGTCACTGACGATCCTCACAAGCCTTCCATCCAACTCACCTCTGCTGATAAACCGATCAGCGATGAGTGCATGAAGACGATCATCGACCGTCTTACTATCATGTTAGACTCGCACGTTTGTCTTCCATTTGGAATGACTGTTGTTCCGAATAGGGGTGTCATCGTCACTCCGGAAGCCTATTGTGAGGGAGCCGTCTGTGTGCCGACCACTACCGACCACCAACTCGCGGGCCAAACTGCCAACGGAGCCCATTCCAATTTCTCCTCCGTCTTGAACCCGGGTGCCGTATTGATGAGGATCATTAGAAGCGTCGCTGCCTTCTTCCGTGGCTATTAGATCGGTCAGTTTTAATAAAACGTTAATCTATTATAGTCGACCCGACGCGGCACCAATCCATTCTATCGTGTTTGCCTCCAGAGGCAAGCTCATGAATTATAAATGTCTTTTATGACTAGCAAGCAGACTATTCTTCCAGTACCGGGTAGTTGGCCAGTGCTATAGGGTACTCCTGGAACAATAACAGATTCTCATCGAACGAATATCCCACCGCCTTGTTCTGTAGTTCCTCATTAGATTCTGACTTTGGTGTTCCGTCAACTCTTTCCCCGACCGCCCGCGAAAGAAGCAGCGCTACTAGGCTCGCAATTGTTGCTATACTTGCCGTGGGCATCATATTTGGATGGCAAGATCCGACAGGTTATTTGTACCAGGCAAGTTACTATATTTAGGATTTAATGGGCGACCAATGGATTCCAAGAATATCCAGAACTAGCCAAATGTCTGGATTATTAAGATGTAGAGAGGTCTAAGGTTAATAAATAAGTTAGGCTTACTTGACTTTGGACAATTGGTTTGGCATTAAAGGCAATCCCATACGCAGCAGTGTTTAGCATGGGAATATCGTTGGCGCCATCACCCACAGCAACGATCTAAAATGGTCAGTATCAATGGCCCTATACCAAATCAGCCGAGATGCTCTTGGCTGCCGCGTAGCTTTTCATCACGGCTTGTTTTCGCGCCCCATCTACAATTTCACCGTTGATTTCACCTGTAAATCGACCATTGACCACTTCAATTTCATTTGCCTTACAGTGGTCAAAACTAAGCGTTTTCCTGACGTAATCGACGATGGGCATGAATCCTCCCGATACTATGGCGGAATGGCAGCCTCGTTCTGTAATTTCCGTGGCCAGATCTCTACAGCCTACGGTAAAGGCAATCCTTTTGGTGATATCATCCCATGTCTTTGCTGCCTCTAGCCCTTTGAGCAGCTGGACTCTCTGCTTAAATGCCTCGACAAAGCTAATCCGCCCCTCCATGGCCTCTCGAGTAATCTCCTGTTAAATTAGTTTGGGAAAGATTCATTACGGCAACTTGATCATATTTTCCCGCGAGACGGGCCATCTCATCAATAGTTTCCATCTGGATAAGGGTTGAATCAAGGTCAAACATGAAAAGACATTTTTCTTTCGAATCCTCTGACATCCACCAGTCACAGACTTTCGCAGAGCAGCAGTTGACATTGCACTGAAAAGTGTCTTGCCAGAAAGGCTTGGAGGTTTTCAGAGAGTCCAAAAATTGCTGTTCGTAATCTCCGCAAAGGCAGATGCCCGCAACAAAAACATTGTGGGTCCTCTTTCTTTCAGACGGACGAATGTTTTGAGCCTCACACCATTCTATGACCTTTGTAATTGCCTCTGAATGCAGTGCAGAGTCATTTGTGGCAATTATTGACAGAATGTAATTGGAAGTCTGGGATATTTGAAGTGTCATCTTGAACGTGATTGGCCAGTCGCGTGCCCCAGCCAAGGTATGTCGACAGCAACACCTGCCAGCCGAACTAGTCGCTGGGGACCTAAGAATGAGCGAGCCGAGTTTCCAGGAATGCCCACTGAGCTTCCTCCTGGACTCACAGAGAGCCAGCTCAAGTCATATGTCGTGTATATTCGGCTGGAGGAAATCAACCGAAAGCTGAAGAGTGGAAACGTTTTCCCGTTTCGCGAGTCGACATCTTCCGTAGGGCAGAACAGCGAACGAGAAGAATGCTATCGCAAAAAACTTGAAGACGAGCGTTCAAGACTTATCGAGTCTGCGCTGCAGAATAACCCAGAATACTCGACTGACGTGGATTACAACACTTGGCTCGACCGGCATCTCTTTGGACCTGGCGCCCGTGATAAACGTATCGGAGGTGGTTCCTACAAGTTTCAGGAAAAGGTGTGGATTCCACAAAGAGAGTATCCCGACATTAACTTTATTGGTCTGCTAATTGGACCGCGCGGGAACACTTTAAAGAAGATGGAAAGCGAGACGGGAACAAAGATATCTATTCGTGGAAAGGGCTCTCTGAAAGAAGGCAAGAATGACCCAGCATCTCTTGCGGCGGCCGATGAAGAATTGCACGCACTGGTTATGGGCGACACATTGGAAAAGATTGACAAATGCGTACGCATTATCAACAAAATTATTGAGACGGCTGCCAGCATGCCTGAGGAGGCAAACGAGCTGAAACGAATTCAACTTCGGGAATTGGCAGCACTTAATGGAACCCTGCGGGACGAAGATGCTATCATCTGCGGTAACTGTGGTCAATCGGGACATCGTCGCTTTGAATGTACAGAACGTCGTAATGTCACAAACAATCTGCTGTGTCGCATTTGTGGAGGCGCAGGACACATTGCTTCGGATTGTATGCACCGCGACAATCCCGACATGATCCAGCAATCCAGGATTCGATCTGAACAGATGGACACTGCCTACAATGACTTTCTTGCAGACATTGGAGACAAGCCAAAGGCACCCGAGCAGTACGGTGCATCACCATGGAATGCTCCTTTGGCGCCTGGTTCTCAACAGCCTTGGAATGTTCCTCCGGTATCTGGCGCTCAGCAGCCCTGGAATGTTCCTCCCGCATCTGGTGCTCAGCAACCTTGGAATGTCCCTCCGACAACTGGCACAAATCCTAATCCATGGTCCCAGCAGCAGTAGAAAATAAAAAATCCATTTGTTTTTTGATCATTCGGCATGATTGGATTCATTGAGGAAGAGCCTAAGAAGCGTCCCGAGAATACCTATTCCCGTCGTGGAGTTGTGAAACGCGAGTCGCTAAAGAGTGTTGCAGTGGGGGAGGAATGCATTAATGACACTAACTTTGTCAAGAAAATGTTGGAAGTGTTCCAGCCAACCGTCACGAGCAAACCAGTTGATTCCGAGTCGGAGCAGGGAGAGGAAGAAGAGGATAGCATTAAGCGCCATTGTGTGCGAAATGTGCACGAATTACTCGAATCCGGCGGGTCTTGTCGTCTCTATGATGAACTGGATTACCTTATCACTGGTGTTGAGGCCTTGCCTGTCGGCGCCCGTTCCAATTCGGCTCGCAACACTTATCTTTACGACCTGGGAAGCAAGATACTCGAGGATAATTCCCCGTTGCGAACGAGTAAATTACGATCTTCTGGATATTTGGAGCGGATAATTAGCAGTTTGGTGAATGTGGAGGACGATTACGGGAGGAGATTTCTTTTGCTGTTGCTGTTTCGGCTTTGCGATGATGTCAGACGGATTGATCATTTCATCAATGTCACAGCTGGACTAAGACTGGCCGAATGGGCTCTTCAAAGAGAAGGCACCTTGGCGGATCCCACGACCACGCCCCGATTGGAGCGTCTCTTTGCAAAGCCGTATATTCCTGCGGTATGGTCATGTAGATGTAATGATTTGTAGGATTCTTTGGTCGATTTGGGACTGTGGTTAATTTCAAAGCTGATATTTGCGACACAAACATCTGAGCAATCTGCAGTCTTGGATTTCAGGCACGTAGATTTGATTGCTGGGTTGATTAACATGGCAAAAACTGACGTCAGAATGTCCAGGACATTGTATATTTTGGAATATCTTGGCTCGGTGGGGAAGGAAGTCGCCACCTGTGTAGACGCTGTTGCTGGTTGCTTGTTTGCCGATCTGTCAGCCGTGGAGATGCTACCGTTGGTGCAAACGCTAGTGTCTTTGACTGGACCGGACGAGGGGGCAGAGAGGCTTTCTAGACACCCAAAGGTGGAAAGTTTGGGCCATTTGTTAATGGCCGCGGAGTGTCAAGATGTACAGATCATGCTGTGCATACTGATCGCCAATGTTGTTGACCGTTACACAGAGGCCCGTAAAGTTTTCCTGGAGGATGCGAGACTGGTGGTGTTTCTTTGTAAAAACTGTGCTACTGGCAAAGACCTTGGAGCGTACTACGGCATGCTCTTGGGCATCTTGGCGTCAGAGGAGAGAGGCTTGCAGTCTGCCTTGGAGGCAAGCAATGCAGGGTTGATGGAGGCGATTAGATTGTCATTTGACACGCTCCTGCAAACCCTCACCGACAGTGGAAAGCTGGACTCTGCTTTAAAGCTGCAGCTGACCTCTTTCCGTTCGATCTATGGTTAAAGTGGACCTATCACTTGATATTTGTAATTAGTGCAACCAATGATTTCCGCCAAAATGACAATTGACACTAAATATAGTAAGACATGATTGCCTTCTAATTTGAGCAACGAATAGCGATTGGATCAGCACGATGCGCGAAGTCCTTGTACGATGGCTCTTTTTGGGCGCAGCAATGCTTATGGGGATCCATGGGGCCTGTATCAATGGAGTGACAGTTACGAGAACAGTCACACGGACCTTTACATATACGACCTACTCGACGCGCACAGTCACGACCAGCATAATCACTACGGTTCCCCGCATGTCCACCCGCCTGATTACGACGACGGCGCGATTCACAATAACGGTACCCTCCACAACTACAAACATCAGGACACAGCCAGTGCAAGCAACGACTATGATCACACTGACAAATCTGATCATCCGAACGACAACCTTGCAGTTCACAACCACAGTCTTTACCAACCGACTGGCAACTAAGACGACACAAAAGACGTGTCTAGTACGCACAACATCGACGGTCACAAGAACCACGACACGTCGCTTTACAAAGACCATTCCGAGTACCCAGACGGGAACGACGACAATCCAAGCGACATCCACGGCATATACGCCGCGTACGGTGCGCATCGTGGCCACTACCTTTGTAACGACGACACAGCGCCAAACCCGAACAATGGTACTCACGCTGACAGCATCCGTGACACCATCCTTCTCGGCAACTGCACTTTTGTCATTGAACGCGGCAGCCGACCTGAAGCCCATCTTTGGTCTAAATGAGACTGGTGGCAACAATGCTTGGTGGGCATTCACCTTTGCTGTTGTGGCTGTTCTGTTTGGTCTGTAAATACAATGTTGACAACAATAGTGGCAGAGTGTCAGTGATAGTGATAGTGATAGTGATAGTGATAGTGATAGAGTGTTATTAAAATGATTCATGAGTGTTATTAAAATATTTCACGAGTGTTATTAAAATGTCTCATGAGTGTTATTAAAGCTGCTTCATTTTTAATATTATTAGTGTCAGCGATAAAGACAGAGTGCTATTGAAGCATTCATGCTCTACAGTAGGTTGTTGAATGTCGGCTATAATGAGAAACTCTATCTGATTGGGCACTATAATTGGAAAGTTTCTATTTTGAGAAAGTGCTAATTAAAGAAAAGATGGGATAGGCTGGAGGGTAGAGAGTGGAAAGATGAAGGTTTGGGTGCAGTCCTTGGTATTGGGATTGCTGTGTCTGCTGTCTTTATGGCAAAGAGCACATGCCGATTGTACAATCACTGTAACACGCACACTGTCCACAACGCGGATCAGCACGAGCACATGTACGCAGACGATCACAACGCTGAGACAGATCACTACGAATCGAGTGATAACGTCAACCATTGTGATTCCATCAACAAGGACCATTTCGTCGCGAGTTATTGTGTCAACTACAACAACGGGAACGTCGATACGATCGTTGACAACGCGGATTAATATATCGACGACAACGACAAAGTCCACAACACGAACTATTGCGGCTCCTCGGTACTGCACAAAACTAGTGACAACCACTCGTACTCTGACAACGCGTATTCAAGTGAGTAAGACGATTTGCACAAAATCGACGCGTCTGCTGACATCGCGCGTGTTAGTAACGGTACGAAAGACGACGACACGAACCGTGACGAGTCCACGCAACGTCTCCTCCACCAGCACACGGACTATTACAACGCGTCGACTACTCACAGTGACAGTGATTTCGACGCGAATGCTGACGGTAACATTGACGCCACGGTCCACATCAACGCCATCCTCTACGGGAAATCACAGTCCCGCCGATGAAAGCAATTCGATGATGCTTGCGGTCCTATGCGTGCTTCCACTGATGTTCATGTACATTTAGAACACAATCAATACAATAAAGATGGTTTAGTGACACAGCTAAGGAGCAGTGGGAGCGGCAACGGTGACGGTAACTTGGGGAGTTCGGTAGATGGTTTGACGGATACGGGCAGGACGCTGGGGTTCCTGTATGTCCTGATTTGCGTGGGGTTCGGCATTTACTACGGGTATGGATAGCATGGCCAAGACGACAAAGGACAGCACCACAAAGAGGTTGGGAGCTTGCATTGCGGCTGGGGGGTTGTTTGTATTCCAGTCCTTTACAAAGCAATTATGTAGACTGCGTGAACTGTTGCCATGGAGCTATCAAGAGGGGTGAGACGGGTTGGTTAAGTTGGGCTGGTTAGGATGGGCTGATTAAGATGGGCTGGTTAAGATGGGTTGGTTAGGATGCATTGCTACTATTCACTGCTACTATGCACTGCTACTATGCACTGATATTATGCACTGCAACTTGCTCTATTATTATAATCTTGGCGCCCCAACACGTTTCCGATCCTGCGATTATTACCCCTCCTCTCATTAGTTCCATGTCAATGTGTGTAAGTTTATTCTAAAAGAATCATACCTCTCCTGGTTACTACACTGTGACGGTAAGTGTAACCGGAACAGTAAAGTCAATCTCCACACTTTCGGTAAGTAGGGAAGGCGTAAAGAAGGTGGTAGTAACAGATTCAGTGGCACGGGCCGTGACCCGGTACAAGAAGGCGCGGCTGTCAGTGACAAAGACGCTGTTGCTGGTGGTGACAGAGGCAAAGATGGTGTTAATGGTAGTCTCCACAATGGTGTCGGTAGGCGTGCTAACAGTGGCAGTGGTGGTGAGGGAAACGGAAAGAGTGTTGAAGAAGGTGACAGGCACCACCACTGATGCCGTAGTGGGCACAGCAATAAAGCTGGTGGCCGGTGTGGTAATGGTAGAGAATCGTGAAAAGGTGGAGGTGTAGAGGGTGGAGACGGTACTAATGGTGGAAGAAACGGACACGGTGAAAGGCAAACTGGTGGTTTCTGGCACAAAGGACGTAAAAGTCAACACGACGGTGGTAGTCGCAGTGCTGGCGAGGGTGAAACTGATGGATGTGATGGTGCGAGTGGTGGTGGTGGTGGTTACAGGTGTCTCTGTGGTGGTGAAACTAAAGACGAGTGTTGATGATGTCACATCCGTCACTACTGTCACTGACAATACAGTGGTGACAAATGTGTTGGTGACAGTGTCAGTGGTGGTGGTCGTAGTGAAAGAGGTGACGGACGTGGTAGTGGTAGACACAACAGTCACCGTCAATGTGTCCGTCTCAGTAAAGGTGATGGAATAGACTGTCACAGTAGTGGACATGTCGGGTGTGCATGTGGCATCAGCTGCATTACAGCCGCCTATTGCCTTGGCGTCGGCATTGGGATCAAAGAGGGCCGCATAGTCCGCTGCCAACGCATTGTCATCGAGACGGTCGATTCGGGCGGCCGACACTAGGACAAAGGTCAAAAAGAGAAGGAGCAGTGGACGCAGATAGTCCATGAAATAGTGACGCCTCGAGTGGAGTGTTGGTGTCGTGTATTATGATAACCAGCAGTCATCACCTAGCAACCATTCATGGTCGGGCAGTTGGATGGGATCTAATGGGGAGTTTAGTTGGAGGGGGATGGGAGTTTAGTAGGGTTGAATGAGGCAGGATCAGTAGTAATGTGATATGGGCGAGTTGGGTAGGGTAGTTTAGTAATAGCTGATACAGTAGACTCTTCATGTTCAATTTTTCCCTCTCTCATCCCATTGAAAAGAGTATCCATGACGACGAAACTGTTTATAATGAGAGAGCCATTTGGGCTTCTTGGTTCGTGACTCGCGTGGCTCACAACTCGTGTTTCGCGGTCCAACTCGGATGAGACTCTTTCCCAGTGTCACTCCCCTTTCGCGTCTCGCATTTATCTTTGGAGTGTTAGCCATCAGTTTTTGGTTCCCCTCGGCAGAGGCACAGTTCTGCAAACTGCGCCAGGCGGTGGCTGCAACAGACACGGCCTGTCCGCCTCCAATTACGCCATCGCGTACGTTTGATCCATTGACCGTGTACTCTGTGGAATTTGTGGATGAGATTGTCGTGTCGTTTACAACACGGACGATTGTGTCCCGTACCACCAGCACCACCACCACGTCGTTTACAGTGACATCAACCTTTACATCCAGTCTGTTATCTGTGACCATCTCCACCCGTACCAGCACTTTGGTACTCAGTAGCACCACTACTTCCGTATTGACCAGTTTCCTCTTTTTGGACACGATCACTACCGTCACTACCACCATTGACGGATTCTTTACCACTTTTATCGTCACCAGCACGCGTCTGACCCGCACTGAATTAACGGCTACTACTTCCCTGACTCGCACCCGCACCATCTTCTTCCCCATCACCCATCGTTTCACCACCATCTCCAGTCTGATCTCCACCCTTGAGGGAACCATTACCAGTGTTATTGAGCACACCCAATCGCTCGATTTGGCGGTCGCTCGTATTGACAGCTTCACTTTGACTACTGAGACGGGGTACATTGTCTTCCTTAGCGGCACTGCCACCAGTACTGCCGCCGCCCAGATTACCCAGACGGTCACCAACTATGCCAGTGCTGCTCAGCTCAGTTATACCACTCGCTCTCTCACCCGGTTCATCGGCACCACCACCTCTCAGACGCCCCTCACTCTGACTCTTCTGGCCACTGGTACTGTGCCCTACACTGCCTATGCTCCCATCGAGACTGTCTATCTAGAACCCGAACCATAACATTGTGCGACATGTTCGCATCGTAGTGCTATGAAGCAATATTGTAATGTCATGAAAAAATATTGTAGTGTCATTAAGAGATATATGAAGAAGTATTGTAGTGTTTAGTGTTTAGTGTGGAATTTTCCCTAGCGTCTAAATTGTCCAAACCATTTAGATCTTTCAAATAACCCACTAGCATCACTAAATCTTTAAAAGTTCCTCAATAACTCTTCCAGTAACACAGCAATGCCCCAATAAAACCCTCTAAAAGTTCCCCAAGAATATTAATAATCCTCCCCCACTCCCCCTCTCTCTTAGTGGTTGCTTAGTGACTGTGGCCAAGTATAATTGTTGTCTCAGCTCCAGTCACGGCACGGTATTGCGGACACGAATGAGGATATTGGTCCTGCTTTTGGGGCTTTTGCTTCTGGCGGCAGCACAGACAGAGACAGGATGTCCGTGTGATGGATGCTGTGTCATCAGACCCGTCACTGTGATCATCACCAGCACTCGCACACAAACCAGCACCTGTACCGTAACTACGCGCTCAATCAACACGGTCACAAAGTTCCAGCCTACCACCATTACCACCTCCACCATACTTACCCGTACGAGTAACATTTTCCTGACCGAGATCAACACGGTCATCCGTAGCACCACCTCTACTTCTATCTTTACCTTTCGTACTACCTCCACCCGCACCCTCACCATCACCTCGACCTTTACCAATTCCATCAGTTTGTCCACCCGGTTCACCATCATCCCCTTCACCACCACTAACACCCGTACTCTGACATCGCGTATCACCCGTACTACCTATCTGCCCACCACCACTACTTGGACCTTTTACAGCACCACCACCACTTTCACTATTGAGCGGCAGAGTACCCTTTCCTATACCTCTACCTATACTTTCACCTCTTCCATCCCCACCCTAACCACTTCTCGCACCCAAACTGTCTTTACCAACACCCTCGATCCCGTTACCATTGCGGGCACTTACCAGTTTACCCTCACCTCCACCTTTACCAACACTCTTTCTATCACTCCTTCCGGGATTACGGCCACCCTGCCTACCAATCGTTCCTTTACCGTCTCCCGTGACGTTACCGAATTTATCTTTGAGACTGTCAACCTTGTCACCGGTCCCAACACTCTAACCGTCTCGGTGCCCACCACCTTTACCTTTACTCCGATCAATGAGGTATAACTGGAGTAGTTCCCTGTATTGAAATACATATTATTTACACGTTGAAAATGCACTATTTAACCCATGTGAACTAGTTTGGTATATGGGTGTCGCGTAGTGGGGATAATATCACGGGCTTTGTCAGGCGGGAAGAGACGAGATGGGACGAGAAGAGAATTTCCTCAGTCAATCCAACGACCCATTTATAGTCTCACAAATAACATAATCCTCAAATGGTAAAGATCTCATTATCCTTCATCGATTGTTCTGATTACCTCTTCTCCAAACTAAGGAACTATCTTCAAATACCCAACTAATCAGTCTTCTACGTCACATGGGGATTGACTAATTGAGAGGGAGTGTTGGTTTAATGTGAAAGAGTTGATTTAATGTGAGAGGGTTGATTGAATGGGGTTGGATTGATTTAATAATGTACTTGGATCGATGATTTAATGGTGCACCTGGATCAGGTCGGCGTGTTTGAAATACGACAATAGGCTAATGGGTTCAAAAAGAATCATCTGGTACGCTCGAGGTGGAATGGTCCTTGGATCTACTTTTTCTCAGTCTGTACAAATACATCTTTATTATTCTATTTCAAGACGAGTAGAATCGTTTGGTTCTTTAGTTGGGGGTTCATTGAGACATTCAAGAATCTTGCCGTGCTCATCGGACCGCCAGGCTCGTCGGACAGAGTCGCCTCGTGCCGCAAGCATTTCTTCAATGGTGCGTGACTCGCCACGTTGCTCGAACCAGCCGAGATTATCTGCAATCAAATGCCGGTTTTGACAACCTGGGCATTCTACAAGTACGATTCCCTTTGTATATGCCTGCTTACTCATTGTCCGGTGAGACCGTGTCTCGCAGACCTTACAGGTAAACCCTATCAACAGTCGACCCGTGTCCTCCGAGTATAGCCTTTGACTTGTCAGTCTTGGATTTGTCAGTCTTAGATTCGTTAGTCTCTGACCTGTCAGTCTTGGATTTGATAGTCTCTGACCTGCCAGTTTTTGATCCGTTAACCTCTGACCTGCCAATGAACTCATCAATCGTCGACTTGCCATAAGGGAACTAGACAGCCTCTGATTATCCAATATTTTGCTTTTCAGAAACACCACACTCTTTGATATCAAGCTGCCCAGTGCTCCATTCTTTGGTATTCCGCTTTTCAATAGCATCCCACAATGCGGCTCTCAGGCTCCAGGATATAAATCTTACCACCCTGGCCCGGTTGACTTCATCGGCCATACATTCCTCGCACTCTCCTAGTGGGTGTGGGTGATTCCCTGGTTGTAGAGCACCGTGTTTCTTTTAAGAGCATCCATCGTCGTCATGGTGGCGGGGGATGTGTCAGTGGAAACCGACAAACTCGGTTTATTAAAAATCAATTAATGCTGGGTGTAGTGAGGAGGCGACTCTATTCCAACTATGTGCCCATAGTGGTTGAGCGTTCGGTACGACGTGCAGAACGGCCCGGTGATTCTGAGTAGGGGGCTGGAGAGCGTGCCTATGATATTTATTCGCGTCTCCTAAAGGACCGTATTGTGTGTCTTCACTCGGCAATCAATCCTGCCGTGGCCAGCAGTGTCATTGCCCAGTTGCTCTTTTTGGAATCGCAGGACAACACCAAACCCATCCATTTGTACATTAACTCGCCCGGCGGTCATGTTACTGACGGATTTGCCATCTACGACACTATGCAAGTAGTTGGACTGTAGTGCTAAGTTTTTAGTATGTGAAATCACCCGTGTATACGGTCTGTATGGGAATAGCCGCCTCAATGGGGGCGGTATTGATGACGGCCGGTGCTGCAGGACATCGTGTTGCCCTCCCTAATGCGCGTCTTATGCTCCACCAGCCACATGGTGGTTCCTCTGTACCTTTTCTGTGCTGCTCACCATGTAGGGTCAAGCGAGCGACATTGCAATCCACGCCCAGGAGATTCTCAAGACTCGTCGTCGACTGAATGAGACTATTGCGATGCACTCCAAACAGCCGTTGGACAAAATTGAACGGATCATGGAGCGCGATTACTACATGACGGCTCAAGAGGCGGTTGAATTTGGACTGATTGACAAGGTCATTGAAAAAAGCGAATAAAATTTGTAATGTTTGTAATGAGGGCTTTGTAAGTCTGCGGAATGTGTAGTAGTGACTATTTGAATCTCTGTTCCGTAGACATGATGTATTATCTCACAAAAATGTTGTATTTATGACAATGAATTTGTCGTTTCTTGATGGTGGTCAGGCGGGATGATACGTCAGCCAAGCCAGACGACGTAACTGAGCCTGGTTTTTGTCAGTCAAGAGACGCTCAGCAAAATGCCGAGACAATAGTCCAACAGGCCACAAAGACAAAAGTCCAACCGAATGCAAAGATAATAGTCCAACAGGACGATGAGACAAGACCCATTCTCTATCTCGTCTTTCTCGTTCTCACTCTGATAATGTTCCAGGTTTGGTGGTGGACAACAGCCGTACCACGCGCCGCCCTCTCTTTTCCCTCTCTTGAGACCCTTCCGCTACGTCTCCCGCGTCTCTCGACAGCGGCAGTTCAGCTGGTTAATCTCAACGACCCGCAATGGGACCTTGATGAACTCCGAATAAGCCCCATGGGCGACGAGACGCACAATGTTGCATTTGAGGAAACGGTACTGCTACGATTCGCAAAAGTCAACTTTGACGAGAGCGTCGACAGTGTAGAGGAGCTGGCGGGCCTGTTGGTCAAGGACGAAAATGATAACATCATGAAGCTCTTTGTTGTCGAAAAGATGGTCGAGTCAGGGTTCCATATTTGGATGCATCCAAGCCGTCGGATTGCCATTTGCACAGGTGCCGCCCTCCATCCCGAGTTCCATGCCCCACAGCAATTCCTAGAATCCATATTTAGCACCCTCTTCCAACAAGGGATTTCTGATCGCGCTGGCGTGGTCCCAGATGCAGCGGGATATCAAATTACGTTTACGTTGGTCGTGGGACAGCAGAACGAGAGCCGCAAGGTTGATTGGCAGATGAATGAGACGGTTCAAAGATACTTTATGCCGCTGGTGGGACAACTTCGAAGGATGGCTGACATTAAAGTGCATTTCCAGATAAAATCATTTGCAGAACTACACGTCGAGGCGGTCAAAACTGACACGGGTTTTCTACTACAGGAAGACCAGTTGCCCATCTTTGTCAATGAGAATCAGTGGAATGTGGCAACTTCGATTAGCGATGCCTCGGCCATTAATTTCATCGTCTTTGTTCCTCCGTCATCCATTCAACCATTAGGCATTGACGGGACCGAATCACTTTATTTTGGGTATCGCCAATGGGGAGGTGTTTACATTTTAAACAGCAAAATGCCACTGGTTGATATCAATTCTCTTAAACCTGCGGTTGCTTCGTTTTTGGGCGAGTTGCGTCGTCTGTTTGGACTGAATTTGGACAGTCTCATCGATATTTCCACCAACGATTTTACCGGCAGTTTGGCAGCGCCACGCAATGAGATTACTGGAATAACCCCGTTCGAGACGGATCTCTTGATGACCCGGCTGCTGCAGACCAGGATGCTCTCAACTGTCAAGACGCTTCAATCCCTGGAGCGACTGCTGGCCCAAAACTCGGAAATTGTTGTTCTTCCTGCGGTGGGTTCATTGGTGCGTCGATCGGCGGAATTGCTTCGCGCGTCCCAACAGCATCTCTCGCGCGGTCGTTCTGAGGCGGCTCTGATGGCAATTACCCAGGCCATGCAGCTCGCTGACGCTGCCTTTTTCCATCCCACCATGATGGCCCATCAATATTTCCCCGACGAGCACAAGCTTGGGGTCTACCTGCCCCTGTTCTTCCCCTTTATCCTTCCCATTGCAATTGCCACCCTATTGGGTTCTATAGCATATTTAAAAACACGCGGCATTAAATAATTTTCCGTTTCCGATTGATATCAGTCATTCAGCCAGCTAGCCTGACCCGCGCTGGAACTAAACCGCGTAAATCGTAATTTAGAGTTGTTCTGTCCATCACTAGGTGTGCCGGTATTTGCGCGGTCGCACCGCTGCAATCATTTTGCGATCCAATAAGAGGCAGGGCGGCAACCAGGATCAATTTTGCATTATGAGCACCCATTGCAGCCAGCCTTCCCGCGCTTCTCCATACCAAACATCCGCATATTGCCTGGGTTACAATGGAATTTGCCGAGTCGACTCGAAAAATCCGCTTTCAGAGATGCCCATGAGTATCCGCGACCAAGGAGCAGTCCTGCAAATGTCCATGTCGCCGGATGGGGTGTTGGCAACAGTGTCCATACTGGGACATGTGAAATTGTGGTATCACCAGGACAACCAATGGAGTCTGTTGGGGACTTTGCGGGACGGGGAAGAGCCCGCCATTGAGGAATTCTACTGCGGCGTCTGGCTAGAAGATTACTATGCCGCGGCGGGGAAACGAAAAGACCGGCACGCCTGGAACGATGAAGAAGATGACAATCAAATGCTGCCTGGTGTTGTCAAGGTTTTCAACCCAGACGGAAGTGTGCTGCATAGACTGGAGGGACACGAAGAGGAGATTCTCTTCCTGAAAAAGGTTTCCTATGCCGGACAAAACATTTTGCTGTCCTGTAGCCAGGATGGATATATTTTCTGCTGGACATTTAGTCCAGATTGGACAGTGCTTCTAAATCACACGAGATTGATCGACGATATCAGCTGTATGGTGTTTTCAGTGGAGCCTCTCCCGGGAACAGGCGACCGCCTATTACTCGCAGCATGTGATGACAAGTTGCGCATATTTGACATGGAGTCGATGCGACTTGTACAGTCATTTGACACTGCGTTCACGTCCTTCTGCGACCACGCCGTTATTGTGGATCCGCAGTATTTGGACCCGGTACTATATCCGCGCACGGAGGGAGATTGGTTTGTGCTGGCACGAGGAGTGGAATTGCTGAATAATGACACTCTACAGCCAATGGCAGAAAATTCCATCCGTCTGTTTAGACTCTCACTGGTTGGGAGCACTTTCAAACTTCAACAATGTCGAGTCTTTGCAGATCCGCAGTATCAAGCCAACTCATGGCTCCTGCGTCTGGCCGTCAGCGGCTCCTTAGTGGCTGCACCCACCGTGACCGGATCGGTGGTTCTGCTGAATCTCAACCGAAAGCCGGATCTTACAGTAGGCTGGCTTTGCCATCATGACCAACTCGAAGTCCGTCAAGTGTTGTTTCATCAAGATTCCTTGTTTAGTTGTGCTGACGATGGAATGGTCAAGATTTATCGACAACGTCACAATGAATAACATATCATGACATTGTAAATAGTCAATGTAAGTTTGTAGCGGATTGTCTAGGCTTAGTATTTATGCGGTTATAATACGGAGGGTTGATTAGCTGGGTATTTGAGGACAGTGTGGCCTGGATCTTTACTCAAAGTCTAGCAATGAATGGGTTTTCTCCCCGTCTCTTCACGCCTGACAAAGTCCGTGGCATTATCCCCACTGCGCGATACTGCACCATACTATGCAGTAATTACAGCAAGCAACATGTCATATCTGCGGACCAGACATTTCAATAAAGGATCTTAAACTTTACAAATACTTCTTGGTTACCAACGCAACGGACGATTATATATTCGACTAGCAAAATAACCAAGATCAACAGAGATAATGAGACTGCTCCTGTGCATCTTGTTCCTCTTTGGGCTGACATGGTGTTCGCCCGTGACTGTCACTCAGGATCCGTTGGTTCTTTATGTCACGGAAACTTCAGTTTGCATGACCACCGAGTTTACCACAGTGACTTCAGTTCTCCGAACTACCACCTCTGTCACCACCTCCACTATCACCAAATTCACAGTGTTGACTTCGCAGGTTCTTTCTGTGACCGTCAGCACCTTTTCCACCAATGTCATTGTGACACTCACTGAAAACTTTACCCTTACGCGCTATACCTTTTCGGACATTATCGTCACGAGCACTCGCGTTATCACCAATTTTGTGACGACTCAGTTTACCAGCACCACGCGACTTGTGACAACATTCAGCACTCTGACAACGTCTGGAACCTCTATCCGTACTTCCACCGCCTTTTCAGTGGTAAGCAGGACATCCTTTGTAACCGTTTCAATCCCCGATGTACTCACCGATCTTACCTTTACCTACACCACCTCCACCTTGACCATCACCAGTTTCAATCTCACATACAAGTTTATTGCGACGCTCACCTTCCGAGAGACCGTCTTTACCTCCTTTGACACGATTACCATTTCCACTGTTACTTCGACTCCCTCATTGGGATTGTCGTTCAGTACAATAGTCCCTATATGGCCTTTTACGAGGACCTCTTCAGATACAAGTATTATCAGCGTGTTCAGCAGTCTGACGTTTTTCTCTAAACCTCTCACTACATTGACGCGATCGGTGGCCGTTTTCTTACCATAGGTTGGATAACCGACCAACGTCTGATGGAGACGATATCCTCCAGTTAAGAAATGGTTGGCTGAATAACTGTCAGTAAAGGGTTTATGAATTTTTGAAACTAAAACGGTAGAGACTGCGCAGCACGTGGGAGGGGACCAGTTTGCATTTAAGGAAGAATCGTTGCGCAGCGACTTGATCGCTATTCCACAACATGGCATAATAAAAGCAGCTCTCGTTTAGCCTGTATTTAAGTTGTTGTAACACCACGGGACATTGTAGCCTCTTGGATCCCAATAGAGCTGCAGGTAGGCTTGTGTCTGTAAATCTCACTGAACAACTGAATCGTCATGGCGACAGACTCGGGTTATTTTGATAGTTCCAGTACCAGCACTCTCCATGAGGATCTTGGTGCTCGTGCTCCTTCTAGTTGGCCTGCTGGGCACGGTGGCGGCACAATTAGAGACTTATGAATCCTCCTGTGCCTGTCTAAACTGTTGTCCCCTCCCCGTCAGGACTGTCACCATCACTGTATGTAGTCCCTCTACAGAGACTTGCTTTTTTACCGAGATCTCCATCTCGCAAGTTTTGGGCACTCTGCGACAAACTGCCTTTTC
>MTSL01000131.1:0-11332 GCA_002794465.1 Paramicrosporidium saccamoebae | reverse complement strand
AGATCTCATTATCCTTCATCGATTGTTCTGATTATCCCTTCTCCAAACTGAGGAACTATCCTCAAATACCCAACTAATCAGTCTTCTACGTCACACCTTGATCCGTAGTTGTGCTATCCCACAAATACAATGGTTAGTTCTATAAAGTAGTGGATTGATTGGCAGGTTTCTTTATTAATACTGGGCCAAGTATGGAGAGGAAAGACAAAGATGCGCAATAGCATGTCGCCCTAATCCACTGCCTCGTACCATTCTGCAATAATAATGGGTCTCACAAGACTTTTTGGGCAAGGTCGTTTATTAGATCTGCTACAATTTAGACTAGATTAGTCAGACAGGCGGCTGTAATACTGTCCCATAAACTCGAAAAAGGCAAACTGCTTAGGCGCAATTCCATGCTGATAGACAAAGCGGCTCGCCAGATAAGAGCCGAATAGCGCACGTAGATAGGACTCGGGGAGACGCTCTAATAAAATTGACAATCCTCCCACACGTTCAGTCAGCAGTGGAGGAAGCGCATCCTTCAAGACAAGCTCGCGTAGGGGAATGTTGTCCCAGAGTGCACGAGACTCTTGAAGCTCGCCATTGAGGCGTAGGATTGCAAACGAAAGCTCATCTGACATGACAGAAATCGGACGCTCAGGGAAATTTGCATGTTCCCGCCACAGACATTCAAATTCCAAAGCTGCGTTCCGCTCAATAATCTTGTGGACTTCTTTGATGTAGGCAGAGTAAAATTCGGGAACAACCCCGTTGGTTACCTGCATATGTCGGCCAAATTCTTCGTCATTAAATGACAGGGCAGCAAGCACCTCCAGAGATGAACTGGTAACTCCTCCCTTATTAGCTGAGGCGTCTTTAAAGATAATGGAGCCGGCCTGTTCGAGACGAATACGAGCGTCTTGGGTAAAGAACAAGTTGGCGCCCTCCACGACATACTTGAAGCGCGGCTTCCCTTCTGAATCAAGAAGCAGATGCACATTGTTGATATCCACAGCCTCGGGCCTGCCACCGCAAGGAACGAACACATCAGCACTGGATAGCGGATTCAGATGGAATTCGTTTCTAAACTTGAGTCCATCCTCTATAATGGTGCCATCCGGGAGCTGAACATCGTGTTCGTCGACCAACACACGGAAACCTCCCTTTCCAAGCTTAGAAACGTCAAAGTTGGCAATCATTCTTCTCTTCATTGCCAAATGCTGCAGTTCGGTGCGATCTAATCCTTCGGGATCATATATTACTCCACTTCCGTCAACAATTCCAATAGTCTTGTCACGACTAATCTTGACTTCATTCGACCCAAGATCTCCATCAGGGCCACCAGTTTGGAACTTTGTACAGGCCTTTTCATCAAGTCCCAACTTTGCATATACTCCAGTGACATATTGGTGAATCGAGCGAGTTGTCATTCCAAAGACATCATGGGGGATTCCACCTAGCAATTATAATAAACGGACACGACTTACCCAGCGACTGAGATTTTCCAGTAGTAAATGCCTTCCAGAAGGAAGCACCGCGGATACGGGCATGTGCGCTGGCCCAGTCCATGAAATCAGCAGTGCCCTCATCGGGTCCAAAAAACAAAATTTCAGGCTGGCCGTAATGATCGACAATTTTGTCCTTAATTCCGGGAGTTTGTCCCACCACGAGCAGGTCCATTATGGCGTCAACGTACTTTTCAAATGCAACCGTAGCCTTGTCCTGCTGATCTGCATCCAAAAGAATTGTCCCCTTGGATCCACCTTCAGGAATGTCCTTATTTTTGCGTTGCTGAGTAGAGGCCAGCGCATAATTCTCATCAAAGAGTGAACGCAAATTAATGCTGTAAGCTTCGCGGTTGCGACTGCGGATGATTCGAATTCCGCCGCGGGCAATATCACGGAAGCGAACGTGGAAACCACGGAATTCGCTTCCAATCACGAGGAACATTCCATAGGGACGGATGGGATACTCTATATCGGGCAGGAATGATGGGTCAAGACGGAAGGCCAAGGCCACCTTGGTTGGGGTGTAAAAGTTGGTCTTTAAGATGTGCTGATTAAAGGTCAGGAAGGCCTCAAAGACCATCTGCTCGTGC
The DNA here is from genome assembly GCA_002794465.1 of Paramicrosporidium saccamoebae. Classification (NCBI taxonomy): domain Eukaryota; kingdom Fungi; phylum Rozellomycota; genus Paramicrosporidium; species Paramicrosporidium saccamoebae. The sequence goes on along the minus strand of MTSL01000131.1, from coordinate 9,252 downwards.
GTATTGGACACTGTCTTTCTAATGCGATCCTGGATTTCAGTAATAGACAGAGCCCGATCTTTATGCAGACGTTGGAAAGACAAGGACGGCTTGAGCTGGTTCTCGCGTTGATGCATGGTGTAATGACGCATAGCAAAGTTAACATAGAGGATACGAATTAGCTCGGGATAAAGCTTCACGATATCGAGGACATATTCACGGGTAAATGTCTCTTGACGAAGGCGTTTCTTCATCTTGGCCAATACTTCAGCATGGACTGGGCTCGACTTTCCGCCTTCCAAGAGGCTAACCAAGGTCGAATATTCTGGCCCAAGACGGTTCAAGAAATGCTGAGCAAAAGCAAGTCCTGCATATCCATAGATTGCTTCTTGGACACTCAATGTCCCCGACTTGAAGAAGGACTGAAGAGCAGTCATGGGCAGGCAGTAGATCAGACTTGCTTCGCGCATGATCTGGAGGATTGAATGCTCAATTGGTGGCGCGGTAGAGTTGGCGAGGGGGGAAAGATAGATGCACATGATGGTTACTCCATTGGACATGTTTTCGACATACTTTCTGGTCGAGTACAACTCGTAATAATGATATAGATCGGACATGGCTGAGAAAAACTTTTGAGTGGTTTGCTGACTAAGAACATTAGCACAAAATCTGGCTGGTATACCGGTATCCGATAACAAGACGCTTGGAGCGGCTGTTTTCAACCTCGTGCATCTCAATCACAGGACCCGTGCGTTCAAGTACAGCATTCATAACACGCTGATAAATCTCAAGAGTGTTGTCTGTGGCCTTGCTCAAAAACGTACGATCGGAAACTTTGTGAATGTTACGTTCATCCTCAGGGCCCGGGTTGGGTTCCACAAAGTTACAACGAGCAACAAAGTAGCAACGGAGTTGAGTCTTAAAGTTTGACGCAACACAGCCCGACGAGCGATATGTTTCGAGACGGAAGCTGTCTTCACGAGTGGAAGTGTCCAGATAGCGTTCGTCAATGCGCTGTTCGTATTGAGGGCCACTGAGTGTGGACACACCAGGCTTTGAGCTATGGATATATACAGCGTCGTTTTCGCGCTCCTGTTCTAAACTGACATCCAAAGATGATGCGTTCTGCAAGTATGAAGTCATCTTTGCAGCGTACAATGCCATGATATGGTTCGCGATAACGTCAACACTTTCGACAGAAAAATACATGTTATCGATACCCAAATTGCAGTAGAACCACACTACTTCAGGCTCGATAAGGGCGTCCGGAATGAACCCTTTCTCGGCAATGTACTTGACGACTTCATCCATTTGAGATGCCTTTCCTTCAAACGTATTGTCCGCATAGCCATCGCCAGAGGAAGCGGCAAAGTCTCCCGGTGCAACCGAGGGACTTGGAAGTTGGAGAACAGACATTGGCATCACGAGTGAGTTACCGTTGTGTTTATCCATAAGCAAACCAATATATTAACAGCAAGTCAATTTAGTCAATTCTGGAAGTCACCCCAACAGCTGCCCCCCAGGCTTCTTTAAAAGGCAACTCATCACCAACTGGATAACAGAATAGAAATTAAACTAAAAGAGCGGTGAAATCGGACGGGTTAAAGCCACAATGACTATCGTCTCACAGTTCATCCAGATTATTTGCATGGCAATATCCACTGTCCATGGTGACCCCGATCAATATACGTTTATCCCATGACCCAAATCTAGTGCTGAGAATGGCTACCTATAGAAGGAGTACGTTTTTAGTAAAGCAGATGCCCATGGACGGAGAAGATTATTTTATTAAAGTATGTGGTGCTTCTCTAGGCTCCCATCTTCAATATGACGAAATTGGCTTGTGAAATAGCCATCTGGATTGAGACTGCCAATCATAAGCGGATACTGTCCAGCAGTGCCTGTACACCCAACCTCTAACAGGATTACTTCAACTCAGTTCAGCTTTCAAATGGACGGAACACGGTATTATTGGTATAGTCCCGAGAGCGACCAGGGGTCTCGAACTTTTTCAGTATGGCCGAGCAGGTACATGATTTCATTCGCCCCATCCATTTCCTGTAGACCCAACGCAGCTTTCAAAAGCAGGAGGCCGTCTTCGCCAACTACAAGCGCGTCGTGCCTAAGCGCAAAGGTGCCCGCTGGTTCAAGGATGTTGGTCTTGGCTTCAAGACTCCCCAGGAGGCCATTAACGGTATTTACATTGATAAGAAGTGCCCCTTCACTGGAAACGTCTCCATCCGTGGACGTATCCTCACTGGTGTTGTCATGAGCGCCAAGATGGAGCGTACCATCATTGTTCGCCGCGACTATCTTCACTATGTGAAAAAGTACAACCGTTACGAGAAGCGCCATAAGAATGTCGCTGCCCATTGCTCTCCCGCCTTTGTCGGTATTCAGAGTGGAGATGTTGTCACCATTGGTGAGTGCCGGTACATTTGCTTCTTTGTATTTTGATTATTTTAGCCCTCTCTCCAAGACTGTTCGTTTCAATGTCCTTAAGGTTCAGCGCAAGCGTGACGGCAGTGGCAAGCAGTTTGACAAGTTCTAATTGTTCTGTCTATCATACAGTAATAAACAATCAGTACATTACCGGCGAGTTGTGAGAGAGAATCTATGGCAGGATTTGTTACAGAAAAAGGTCTGCTGTGGCGCAGGGACTCTTCTACTTATGTACAAGATCCACTATCGCGGACGCCTAACGAGAGCTGTTTTTGTGGGATATAAAGTCATCTATGTGCCGAATCCTTTCACCTAATCATTCTATAAATCGAGATTATCATCCTTTAAACATTAATTGTTTCACCACGTATCATTACTATGGACTTATAAATCCGCCTATTTAATCCCGAGGTCGATGCCAGGGATTCCGAGGCTGATACACTCTGAGGTCGAGCTTCCCAGTGCTCTATTTCTATTTCTACCCAGCCCATAACATTTTAAAGTTTGGCATCCCATTCATCCTTGTGCTGGTGACTGGACGCCGTGGCTTTGTACATGCATCCTAATATATCAAATCGCAATGGCTTTTTTGTGGCACTAGTATAGGAACCGTGGCAACTTATTCTCCTGACCCATAGTTCATAGACTACAGGTCGCGAGCCTGTTGTGCTTGTCTCTCGCAATGTATCATGATTAAATACATTACATAGAATGCACTCAACAAGACTGTTTAAAGTAGCAACCAATCAAACTTGGGCAGTATACGATGAACTCTTCACCTGACGGCGATAGCTCCGCTTCAAACACCAACCCTGCGAATGCCAAATCAGGTCTCGCGGACGGTCTTTTAAGCGCTAACCAGGAGCTGCGTGCCTCTATAGTTTCAAACGTCATCACAAAGGGCCTTGTGGGCCTCGGAGTTGGTCTTGGTTTGGCTCTTTTTGTCTTTAAACGTATGATTTCTCGCCTTAATGAATTTTTAGGCAAAGCTGCACCGGTCATGTTCACTACGGGCTTTGGGCTGGGCATGTCATATTCCGAAGGTTCCCAGATGGTCCGTAATTATCACGAGGGAATTCGAAGGCGCGCCTTGGGACTGGAGAGACATCAACAAACTCCACCGGGTACCATGTGAGCGCAGTACTTTATTAAAGATGATCTCTATCTGGCATTGAACAACTCAAAGAAAAATACATTCTTTCCTTTTATCTTTTGTTGGATGGAGCAGTCTGCCTTGCTTTTGCGCAAACAGCTACGCGGTTAGTTATTCTATCAAAGTGGTGCTAAATATAGACCTCACAAGAAGCCCAGTTGAAGGCTTCTCTGCTGGTCTGGTAGACGAGTCAAATATCTACGAATGGGAAGTGATGATCATGGGTCCGTCAGATACCCTTTTTGAAGGGGGGGTCTTTAGAGCACGTCTTTCCTTCCCTCCTAATTACCCTGTCATGCCACCGACTCTCCGCTTTATGAGTGAAATGTGGCATCCGAATGTCTATCCCGATGGCACAGTGTGTATTAGCATCCTCCACGAACCTGGAGAAGATAAATACGGCTACGAACGTCCTGAAGAGAGGTGGCTTCCTATACATACAGTCGAGTCGATCATGCTGAGCGTCATTTCCATGCTTAGCGCACCTAATTTGGAAAGTCCTGCCAATCCAGATGCGGCAAGGGAGGTCCGAGACACTCCGGATGTTTTTAAGAAAAAAGTGCAGAGAATCGTCCGTCTAAGTCAAGAAATGTAGTTCCATTATACACTAAAGAGATGCAATAAAGGGCTTGCAGATGATGATGGTTCATTGTAGTGGTTTGTGATTGATTGTAAACGTTAGTGATTCCTTGTAGTGATTTCCTGTAAGGTTAGTGATTTCCTGTAGTGGTTAATGATTTCTTGTGGCGTAGGTTGCGATTACTTGTGCCATGGATTGCGATTTACTGCGCTATAGATTGGTTTTTGTAGCACTGGTTTGCAACCGTCTACTGTGATCGCTTCGCTGGCGATCCTCCATCTCCCAGTCATCCTACCACACAATACAATACTATACTATACTATACTATACTACACTACACCACACCGCACTACACTACACTACACTACACTACACTACACCATACCGCACTACACTACACACTACATCACACGATTTACTAATTACTCTTTTTAACAAGCGTAGACTCGTCAATCCACTCTGGGTTTTTACGGACAATGACAAAGTTTTCCAGAATTGGAGAGAGAGATAGATACTCTTCGGTTGCCAGCTCTGCTCGTTCTTGGTAAGCAAGCAACACGGGAGTTGAATGGGTTTGGAAACCAGTAATGGTCTTTGGCTTTCCGGCCTGTCCAACAACATCGACAGCCTGACCAACACGCATGAAAAGTTTTGTGGGCTGCAGGGACTCATCAAGTGCCACTACAAACCTGGGGTAGATAGCAGTAGCAAGGAAGTACAAAAGGTAGGAAGTATTCTCCAATAACAGCGATTGTGCATCGGTGAACGCTATAGCCGTGGTCAGCAATCCAGCAAATGCAGCTGGATTGATTAGCAGGCGATGGGAGTGAATTGGAGACATTGTGACCGTTCCCTTTCCAGCATGAACCAGACCCTGAGCGATCCGAACCACATAAAGACAGTCAACATCTCTTTGGTAATATGCAGCAAGTTGGCGCAGCATCTGAGCCATCTTTGCATTATTCGTACCAGCGGCAATGAGACCCATGGAAAAAATGGCATTCACGGCAACCGCTTTATCGTGATCGTGTGAATACTTGCTCAAAAGATCCATGACCGCCGCAGTAGGATGAGACGTATATAGCAATCCAAGAGCAAGAGGGACAGCCTTGCGCACCGACGGCGATCCATAATGCATTAGATGAGAGAAAAGACGATGAGACATTTCCTTGCCAATATCCTCCATCATGCAGATCAACGCGATCCCAATAACAGCAAAGGTTTGGAAATTATTGTCCGTTACCTTGTCACTCTTTTCACCCTTGTCGTTCTTCTCGTCTTTGCCATCTTTTTCAGATTGGTTGTTCTCCAAAGTGCAAAAACGAAGCATTTCCTGGATTCTTAGAACATTGCCGCTTCCAGCATAGGAGCATATTTTAACCAATGTAGACGCGTCTTTGGCAATGGGATGCTCCACCGCTTGAAGAGTCTCCAGGATCACCTCGGCTTCCACTTCAGTCTTTCCGAGATACAGCAACGCCAATGCCAAAGCTAAGAAGCGGGCAACCGGCTTGTCCAGCTGCTCTGCATCGCGCTCCATCAGAGCTTGTAGGATGGTGCTTGCGAGATCACCATTGCAGCTACCAACAAACACATGGCCGACAGCAAGCGCTGCCATTGCTGAAACTTGAATGTCGGCATGTCCACTGATCAACGGAAGAATTGGCTCGACGACATCTGCACGTCCGGAGCCGCCATATGCCAAGGCTAATCCAATCAATGCCACAGTCTTAATGGTCACGTCATCAGAACCTTCCCCCTCCGTCTCGAGATATTCCCTTAGCAACGCTAGTGCCGGATCCGATTCATTCTTGGTTCCTGCATGTACAAGTCCTATGCCGAGAATTGCTCCCGCCTTAATGTTCACATTCTCCGAGTACAAATAACGATCCAATTTTCCAAGACCAGTATCAGCATTCCACAAATTCAGCATACCAATCGAGGCCACAGTCGACAAGATTCCATGATCCTTGGTCTTGTAAATCCAGGACTTTGTTTCGTCGGCTTCAATTTCGGGTGAAGTGACCAGCTTATCCGTGCCGTATCCAGCGTTGGCAAAAGCATTGACGAACGCAGAGGCCAAATTATGACGGGGAGACGGGGCCGCCGCCACTCTCAAAGAGTCCTGAAGATGAGATTTGTAAATGTCCTCGGGTGTTTTGGGCTCAAGAATCTCCAATTCTTTGCCAAGAGTAAGATAATGGTCAGTGAGAAAAGTATTGTTTAAAATTGACCCGAGTTCTTCGGTCAATGGTCCCTCTTGGGGAGTGATTCTTTGGCGGGCCAGCAGGTAGGCAAGCTGCTTCTGCAAAAGAGGATCCTTGCAACTATAGAAATCATCAGAGATCATTTTTGGGTCATTCAGACGCATCGCAACTAACAGAGCATCGGCGCAGCTCCCCATTTTGCTATAAATTTGGTGGGCCACCTCAAGGACGGCTCGGTCGTCAACGTCGGATTCATAGGGAAGACAGCTTAAAAGATATCTACACACACGCTCATGATCTCGGCCTTCAATAGTGACAAGTTCAACAAGCAAAGAAAGACTTTCAATTTCATAGAGAAGGTCACAGGCATCAGGCTCGCTGTTGTGGTCCAAGAAAAAGCATGCAACCTCTTTGGCCAAAGACAAGAGTTCAGGCGACTTGTCACTGTCCTCGGGGAATTTGCCCATAATCTCCATCGCCAAGTGACGAACATACTCATGTCCCCAATCTCCAATCGGCAACTGTTCGCCACACATACGATACTTCAAGGTTTCATGAGCCGAGGACTCTCCATTTCCTTGTGTCATGGCGATTACAGAAAGGATGTCGGCCATGAAGCGCTATAAAGGTTACAGAAGAGACACAACTCTATACCTTGTCACCAGCCAGAGGGAGTGAATCATAAATAGTCTTCAGGTGTTCATAATGATTTCGAAGAAACTTGAGTGCTTTAGGAACCGACGTTAGGGACACTGAGGAGCTCTTGATTTGAGTGCGAAGGGCTTCCAATGCAGGTCTATGTAGGCTAGTGTCCGTGTCCTGTAGTCTCTCCACTAGCATGTTCAGCGTCTCAATTAGCTGCTTGTCTTCCTCGCTCTAAAAATCTTGATCCCAACTAATAGTCGTACCAATTCATTCTCCTTCATAGGAGCCTTGGTGTCTGCTGCCGAGGAAGCGTTCATTGAGACTAATTGAAAGAACCGGCCGGGGCTGTCGATTCTTTTCATGACCTCCTTCCTCCAAGCTGAACTGAGATTTCCTGCATTTAAGGAAGGAGAGGATTGGGAAGCCAGCACTAATGACGCATTACATTTGAGCGGTGCTCCACTAGACTATGATATCCCGTTTGCGCCCTTTGCAAAGACGGACCGTCTCGGTCGCATCGCCGACTGGACCTGTCCTTCAGGAGACGTTAATTCTGTGCATGGTGGCTCTCGAAGAAATTACATCCGTGCAGGAACCGCACCAAAAAACACTGAAGAGGAAGAGGCTGGATGGAGTTTTGCTGCTGATGCCAAGAATGCTCCTCGCGAAAAGAAGGCTGCCAATATCGGCCCTATTAAAGGACCAGTGGCCATTGGTAAATGGGACGGAGGCGGAAAGCAACGAACAGTTGGAAAGGGCAACACGGGTGGCGGAAGACGTCCTGGCGGATGGGGCCCACGTTTCAATGATCGACAGAACCAGAGGAAGCGAGAGCCATCTGTGGTCGTTTCTTCTGACTGGAGGATTCTTGAAGAGATTGAATTTAGCCGTCTTTCCAAGCTCCAGCTTGATCCAGATGATGCCATTTGTATCGCTGATGTCGGAATAACACCAGTGTACGACAAGTCTTGTGACAAGATCAGCACTCGCCAAGAAAAAATTGTCACTAACCCGACCAGCGCCCCTATTCGGCCCAATATTCCACCGATTGAGGATGACATCCTGATGAGGAAACTTGCAGCCGAACATGGTGCAACAGTTATTGTTTCTGACAATGTCGCGTCATTATTAATGGCAGCTCCCCGTACCACTCTTCCTTGGGATATTTCCATAAAACGAAGGGACAACCTAATCTTCTTCGACAAGCGAATCGACTCTGACGTGGATTTGCACCCCGTTAATGAGACAGCGGTGGATGCTCCTTGTGAAGATCGTAGCTCTTCAGATTCCATCAATTCTTCAGTCTCTCTGGCACGTGAAGCTGCTCGTCTGTCTCATAATCTACCCTCCGTGCTGTGCACGTCAGAGTCTCGTACTCTAGGCACTGAAGATAATGCGTCCAAGGGCAATTGTCCCACTCGCTATGCCAAATTGGATCTTGGGGATGGAAACGTGATGCTTGTTAGAAGCCAGATTTCTTCTATCCTGGCAGACTCCTCCATGCCCTTCCATCTTGCAACTCTCCTCGAATACGAGCACAAGGGAGCGGGTGGCATGGATTGGCGCCTAAAACTGGATAGCCAACGCGGGGCAGTGTTTGCCCATGAGATTCGAAACAATGGGGCTGTTTTAGCTCGCATCGTATTCCGGGCTCTTCTCTCCTCGATGGAACATGTCAAGTTGGCCTACCTCAGCCGTGTCTCTCCAAAAGATGCAACTCGCCACGCCTTACTTGGAGTGCATGACTTTGAGCCATACGAATTGGCCAACCAAATGAACCTGAATGTTCCCAATGGATTCGGTATTCTTCGCGCCATGGTCGATCTGTGTCAACGATTGCCTACCAATTGCGACTTTGTGTTGATGCGGGACCCTAACAAGGCCGTCTTGCGCTTGTACAAGTTACCCGGAGGCGATTCAAATGACTTTGAAGCCGCTGTTGATGAGCTTATTGGGGCCACCTCGGAAGTTCGACTGGGCGATGTTTCTGATGTTTCCGATGCGGAATAATTTGTCCGTCAACACTACCTATCTATTATACAAAACGGCCCAAGGATTTCAATAAAGCTGTCTTTACTCCGTCTCCTACATCCCTCCTCATCGCTGGCTCATGTTGTCCCTAAAGACATCACTGGCTTGTCGCGTAGTGGGGATAATACCGCGGCCCAGTTTAGGCGAGAAGAGAACCTGTTCCCTGCTAATCCTAGAATAGTATGGATACACATCTCACTGTCCTCAAATACCCA
>MTSL01000129.1:0-54779 GCA_002794465.1 Paramicrosporidium saccamoebae | reverse complement strand
CCCCTCCATTTCTCCTATCCCCACCATTCCTCCTATCCCCTCCGCTCCCTCTACCAAACTCTTCTTCTTCCTTGCTAACAATGGTGATTCAGTCACACTCTTTGCTGCACCGCGGGTAGAACGTCGCCCAACACTGAACACTTCAGTCAATTTCGTTTGTCGTTTTGTTCTTTTGGAAGCCTGTTCAGAGGGCGTAGATGGAGCAACTGGATCATCTTGGACAGTCATTTCCGACCAACAAAGAAAAATGCTCGCTTTTCCTTTTCGTGGCTGAACCTTCGCCACCCGACAAACCTTACAATAATTTATAAAAACAGTGCATGCTTATGGTTGGGAAAGCCAAGTTTCCAAGGTAGAGCTGTTCTCGTAAACTTTGATTTTGCCATTCAGGTCCACCGCTACCACTATCTGGCCCTCACTGAGATCGTCGCCGTTATAAACAGGCCGTAAACCGACACTCTGCAGTCTATTTCGAACCGAGGCGGGCGCAAAAATGGCGCAGGTCACTGTCTTGGAATGCGTCTCAAAGTATTCGCAGGATTTAATGTGTTGTTGAGGAGTCCGACTAAAGATGCTCCGCTGAGAGTGGCGATTCTCAACATTCCAAATAAAGACCTTGTTGTCCTCCGACCCTGAAATGGCATATTCTCCGTCATCGCTAAAAGACCCTTTGATTTGCGACGAGTCATTCCGGTGTCCTATAAATTTGCAGACCACCGACTTGTCGCGTAGGGTATACAGGCGTATCCTGCTATCATTGGTACTAATCAAAATCTGCAAATTAGCAAATTACCACCAATGCAATACAATTTCGTCCCCCGATTTTCCAGGCAAAGGCTCGATTCCACAAATCTTTTTCCCAATCTTGTTCTTGCCTCTTCGAGAGTGTACATGAATTTGAGACGAATAGTTAAATCCCTACAGTTGAGGATCATACTGCAATGGATACGTCCGTTTCAAAGATCAAACACACTCCGGTTGCTGTACCAGCCAGCACCAGTTTCCCCGAAGAATTGAACGAAACTGCAGTGATAAAGTTGTTCGCCGGAAGCTCGTTCCAAGCTCGGACAGATTTTTCAGCAATCGACCATAACCGCAGTCTGCAGTCCAGTGATCCAGTGATAAAGACGCGATCATCACGAGGATGGAAAGCTACCGACGTGACAAAATCTGGATGTCGGAACACTCCCAGTGAATCTGATCGTGAGAAATGCCAGACACGGACGGTTCTATCCATTGAGGCCGATAGCAAAAAGTTGTTCTTGGACCAGCTCAGATCCAGAACAGCGCCTTCATGGCCTTCAAACACCTGGATTGGCTCTTGTTGAAAGATGGCTGCCATTTTGGGTGGCTTGAAATTTGGATCTTCAGCCATCACAGCCATAGTGTCCTCAATGATCAACTTCCAGACCCGAATTTTTCCATCCTCGCCAGCAACTGCAAGATAGTTGCCGTCTGTACTAAACTTTGCAGTGAACAGGGGGGCTATGGAGGCATCTTTGATCCCGGGAGTCAGCTCTTGAATCATCATCATTTTTGAAAATTCGCAAAGTGACTTTTTCTTCATTTTGACTCTAATCTTGCGCGGTCTCTGCTTTCCACTTTCCGAGAGCTGGGAGAGCGCAACGCTCATTGCACCGAATGAAACTTGCGAGCCGGCCGTAGAGCCTCCACCAAATTCGCTAACTGAATCACTGGCGGCAGCTGTTGATCGCGCTGCGAGGGCCGTCAGCGGGTGTGCACTGCCAAATGACGCGTGGTACTGCGATAATCTTGGCTCCGTCTCGCCTTGGGCTACAAATAAAACAATGGATCATGCACATACCAAACGTTCTAACATCCAGGTCAGACATTTCCGGGCTAGACTGCGTATCAGCTATAGATAGCCCTTCCATAATTGGAGAAAGGCTAGTTTCGGGGGGGAGACAAGTATCCGGAGAGGAGAGGCTAGTATTTGGATAGACATCAGGTCCTGTGTTGTTTAGTGAGCCTGACCGCTTGGCCGAGACTAATATCTCTTCGGTTTTGGTGTTGTTTAGTGAACTTGACCGCCGAGCCGAGACTAATAGCTCTCCAGGTTTTGTATTTGACTGCTGGGCCGAGATGAGTATCCTTTCAGTCTCTGCCCCGTTCAGTGAGCTTGGCCGCTGGGCCGAGTTTGGAGAGATGCTCCCTTCCATTGTTATTACGGGAATGTGTGGCTTATCAAGCTCTACAGCATCAAAGAATTCATCTTCTGAGCTTGAAGCCATTAGTAAACCAAAAATACTATAAATTCATAATTTGTCCGAGTACAGCGGCAGATCTTTATTATGTACATTTACCAAAACCATTCGTGTCACATTTCGTCATGGTCGGCGCTCAGGAGAACGCTCCCGTCCTCCAAACGAAATGTTCTTCTTCATTAGATTACTGTAAAATTTGGACATTTCCCGACCGTCCTTTTCCTCCTCGATTGGCTTATCAGGATCAAGTCCCTTTTGTTTCATCTCCTCCAACTTTTTCTTGTAGCCAGCGGTCATAAAGACTTGCTCGCCCTGCTCTTGCGCATCCTCTTTCCGATACTTGCGGACCCGGGAAAGCTCAAGTTCTCGCTTCCTGGCCTCAGCCGCCTCGATAATCGCTGGCATGTATCGCGGTCCCTCAGTTTTAGAGGACACCAGCTTGGCGCGGTGTCTTGCCGATGATGAGACACTCTCAAAAACTTCATCGTAGTCGAATGCAGATGGATCCTCTTCCAAGGCTTCATTTTTGGCCTGCTCTACCAGACTGGTTGTAGGAAGAGGCCTAGTTGTATTGTCCTCTCTCTCAGGCGCGGCCTTACGGCTATTCTCAAATAAACCAGTGGCCTTGGGCTTACTCGTCGTCTTTGCTGGAATTCTCAAACCAAATCCACCCATCTCGGACGACCAATCATAATACAGCAGGTTTATTCATTTTTACAGGACTAACAGGAACAACAATTGAATAGCAAAGACTCCAAGAATCCAGTCGCTATGGTACTTTTTGTTCGGCGCTGCGCTTGTACTCGCCTTGCCAATTGGCATATCACCACCCTCTGCAATGTTGGCTGAAGGGGTGTCTGTGTCCTCTTTGGGAACAGACAGATCCACCCCGATGCATGCATCCAGCTTCACTGCTTTGTATCCACGCGCTTTGACGTAATTCAAAATTGCCGGCGTCTGTGACACGCTCGCCTGCACCAGGTCACGCTGCACGCAAATAAAACTTCCCAAAGTCGGCGGCACAATCTGATCCAAAATTGCTCGTATCGTTCCATACACATTTCCAGTGCCATTTGGCTCTGTAGTGCCTCCTACTTGATTGTAGTCCTGGGAATCCAGATTGTACGAGGTCACTTTATAGCCCAATGCTGTGACTGTCTTCATCATCGCCTCGCTCGGACCCGGATTGGGAAAGCGCAGAAACTGCGGCTGGTAGTTAATGTACTGCTTCATCAGACTTGTCGCATTTGCAAGGTATGCCTTGACATTAGCCTCCGTTACCGAGTCGCGCACATAAAGGCCAATTAAATGTCCTTCGGTGGCGGCCCGTCGCAGATTGGCAGAAATTACGGGATTGTCGAGATAGTCTGGCACAATGTGGAATGTGGCCTTGACTTCTGCCTTGGCAAGATGGGTGAGCAGAATCCCCGTATACTGCGATGGTCCTTGGTCAAAAGTAAAGGCGATCATTCCCTCCTTTTGGCATTCGCGGTAAATCTTACCCGCAGTTACTGCACCAATGCTCAGACAAACAAGCGTCGCGACTCTCATTTCGAACACTCATCCTACGAGCTCAATATATATACCGGTCATATAGGCGCATCAATTAATTATCTTATTGATCGTATTGTAGAGCGCGGGCACATCCGATACAGGTGGATATATTACCATTCGGTTGTATAATGCGCTCTAAATTGCTCTGGGCCCCTTCATTTCGTCCAGGCTTTAGGGGAGAAAAGGGTGGACGGGTAAGGGGGCCGATAGAAAAATCCCACCCCGGCTCCCGTATTTATACGATTCTCCGCAAAATGCAGTTTATTTACACCAACTGACCTAGGGAGCATCACAGAGGCCACTCAAAAAGTCAAATCTATCCGACACTTCCTTAACCGTCTTTGTTTTCAGCAATTCCGTCACCACCGAGGAATCTCTGGTCAAGATGGCAATGTCGTCTGAGAATTTCCAGGCGGCCTGAATTTCGCCATTCAGATATCGGTAAGCAGCTTCGACGTTTCCCGAAAAGGCTGCAAGTGCAAAAATTACCACCTTTCTGTCAAATTTTGTCAAGTCGGCGAGCAAATCTACTGCCTCAAGACATTTTTTCGATTCCTCGTCCTTGACAGGCAGAGGCCTGGGTTTTTTCTTCTTGGTCTTTGATTTCTTGGAAGTGACCACATTGTCATTATTGACGTTTTCATTCGATGGCCCAGAAGTACTTTTTGATGGCCTAGAAGCGTCCTTTGACGACCCAAACGTGTCCTTTGATGGCCTAGAAGCGTCCTTCGACGACTCAGAAGTGCCTTTTTCATTCGATAGCCTAGAAATGTCTTTTTCTTTCAATGGCCTAGAACTGTCATTTTGAAATATCACATTCTGCGACTTCTTAATTGACCTCGGCACTATATTTTCGCCTTTGTGTGCTTGTGGAATTGACTCGCAGGCTATTTCTCCGTCTTCTAGTGACTCTTCGGTAGTATCTGGCGGATTCTTGTCATTGTTCTGCATCTCCTCAACATGTAGTGTCTCCTGTACCTCTTCAACATGCAGCGTTTCATGAAGGCGTTTGACATTCCTATTAGCCAAAAGTTCAAGAGGCTCGGATGTCTCTTTGATAACATTCGGTGGATCCATCTTATTTATCTGTAGCTCCTCAAGATGTCGTGTTTCGTCGAGGTCTTTGACATTCCCATCAGCTAAAGGCCCAGACGTCTCTTCAATATCAAGGTCGGAAGAGTCGCTCAGTTTCAAGGTGTGGAATTCGTCACCAGACGAATTACGTCTCACAGATGCAAGAGAAGTGGTTTGGCGTGGAGACGAGAAACCCAAGCTCTCGCGTCTCATTTTCAGCGTTTTCAAATACTGGTTCCTCAAGCATAGATACGTGCGTCCTGGAAACTACAGTCCATTAGGTTGCCAGCACAGATATACCAGCGATGCAATACTCTGATACAGGGACAGTCCATCAGACGAAAATCCCTTTTCCTTGACATATGTTTGCACTATTTCGAGCAGTCGCTTATCCTCTTCAGCCGTAAAAGCCGAATCGTTTGGCATTGGCCGTCCCGCGCCCATTGTTATGAGGAAATTCATTTTTGTTAGACCGCGTTTCTAGCAATCCATGTTTATCGTATTTGAGGGAATTGATAGAAGCGGTAAAAGTACTCAATGCAGTCGCTTGTACAGCGAGTTGTTAAAGCGGGGTGGTCGTATTAAACTAATGCGCTACCCCGACCGAAATAGTCCGCATACAGGAAAGCTCATTAGCGAGTATTTGGAGAGAAAGGTTGAAATGCCTTTGACTGCAGCTAGTCTTCTTTTGGTTGCCAATTTGTGGGAGATGCGTGATGCGATTGAAAAGGAACTGGCAGCTGGCACTACGATTTTGATGGATAGATATCTCTGGTCCCACATGGCTTACTCAGCTGCACGTGGAATGGACCAGACCGTATCGGCTATGATTGGCAAGGGACTACCATTACCGGATCTGACTATATTTTTGGATGCTGATCCTGAAACGGTTTCCCAGAGGGGCGGATACGGCCTTGAGCGGTTTGAAAAGATTGACTTTCAACGGCAGGTCTCATCCGTCATGTGCACATTGGCGCAAACATGGCCCGAGTGCATTACGAGAACCATGGGAAACATAGAAACTACAGAAAATGTAGAATCTATGAAAATTGCTAAAATTGGGAAAAGCGTAAAGGTCGTGAAAATTGATGCGCACCAGGATATTGAAACTATTGCGGCCGAAATACTCGGACATTTAACAATCTAGTTTCCAGCGTTCTTAGTAAAGCAAATACTTTTTATGAGTGTTATGATTCATGGTCTTGATTCACGAGTTTGATTCATGGTCTTGATTCACGGGTTTGATTCATGGTTATAATCTCTTGCAATCACGGAAATTCTTTATTTTTGATTCACGGATACACCCTTCCACGCGCACGCACATCCTCACACACTACCAGTTTGCGTACTGTACAGTCCAGGATGGCCGTAGACTATCAAAGTAGTCCAATGGCTCACGCATAGTCTCCCAAAAAGATATCTTCTCCAATTTTTCTTGTTGAGAAGCGGGGATTTCCGAGTCTTCAAACTCATCCAAGCTGTCTGGGTCTAGATGTAAAAGATCCTCAGCACCTACATGCAATCAACGACAACACCAAGCTGCTACTCAGTGAGCAAGGCTTGTCTTGGTGCTGCTGGGTGGTCAATGCCACAATAACGTCAATAGAGTTTAGACAACGCGGTTCGCCATGCGTTGAACAACCTCCACCACTAATCACCTCGAATTTGCCAATTTCAAAAATCACAGTCTTGTCTATCCTCCATGTTCCCTCGAGAATCCTCACAAGCGCGCCTGTAAGCTGGGTGAATGGAGTCTTGGGATTATCTCTACGACCAGTGAGCAGCTTGGGGGCCTACTTCTTAAAGCTCACTATGGCGTCCATGGTAAAAGTGCACTCTGTAAAGTTAAACTTGTCCGAAACAGCCGTAGCTCGACTTTTTGGAGCCTAAAATGAGATTTGGCTATGCAAGAAGAGCAACCTCTATTAGCTGCACCATCTTGGGCAGTACCAGCGCATTGCGCGCGTGGCACAGATATTTTGAAGCAGAAGCCACTATCCACGGCCTTGAAAGCAGATCGGCCATGGAAAATGTAGAGATTTGCAGTAAATGTAAACGCTCTTTATCCCTGGCCCATGTATAATAGATGAGGAGGTGGACTTGTTTATTCCCAATTTGTGAGCTCTTAAATTCGTAAAGTCTACACTAACATGTGGTCAGATTAATCCAGCATTCCACAGAGCGTTTCTGATTCTTAAAATCTGGGTCGTTCGTGTGACGTAGGGCCTCTTTACCCACGTACAAGACTTATCATCACCCCTTTAGTTATTTCATCGGGTGGTGTTAGAAATAGAAACTGTCATCCTTTGAGCGCAAATTGTCTCATCACACATCAATTCGCAAAAAAAAATCGACCAATCACTCTGCCGCTTTCCTCTGGAAATCTACTTGTACGGCGGCCAGAACCAAAAGAGACAAATTAGGTAATTAAGTACGTCAATAGAAAGTTGTCAAGAAAAACAACACCAGAACCCCAAATGACCGTCATTTACTGCACTGATTGGCTGGTTCGCCACTAACTGTCCGACGGCTTACAAACGCCAGGACTGCCACACCCCAGCCACCGACCCTTATAAATATTCATCACGGCCCATCCAACCTCGGCATAATGCTATCTTTTCAGGATAATTTTTGGGTAGTCCGTGATGTTGAGACAGCTTATATGTGCTAGGGCGAGGACAGCAGCGGATTCCGAGCATTGCTGCAGCGTCTAAAATTTGGAAAACGGACGACAGAGGCTCTTTTGCAGTTTCTCACCGCAAGGTGATCTAATCGCACTCTGCCATAATTTTCAGGATCGAAATTGAGGAAGAGTATGTAAAAAAAATGAACCGTCTGGGGACGTTTGCGTTCCCTCGGGAAGAGACATTCTTTGGCGGCAAGGTGGATTCTGACCTGAACAATATTCTTCCCTCCGAACTCGCCAGTGCGCTACTCACCCTTCCCATTCAGACTGCCGATCTGTGCACCCGACATGGCACTCTGGTCGAGTCACTCAAGCAGCGCTTGTTGTGGCCACTGCAACAGAGTCTCAAAGAGCACACGCTCGTCAAGAAGGAACACAAACAAGAAATGCTGCGAATTGTAAAGGCCAAGGTTTCTCAGGAAGAACTTGTGGCCAAGTTGAAGGAACGCTACTACAACCGTACAAAAGAGCGGGCTCTCTTAATTGACGACAATGTGGCCGGTTTAAGTGGTCGTACGCTGGAAAAGGTAAACAGAAATCACGTGAAAATGACTCATTCCCTAGCATGAGCAGCGCTTGAAGCGAGCTAAAGAGGCGGAGCAGGAGGCTGATGCTCAATATCGGAGTGGAGTCTACAAGCTTAATGAGCTGCATATCCAGTGGCAAAGCCGCATGACGACATCTGCCCAAGAGTTTCAAAAACTGGAAGAGACCAGACTTGAACTCACCAAAAACATTCTTATTGAGTATAGCGTCATTAGTCATTGCCATATGCAAGAGCAGGCGGTTGCCTACGAGACACTCCGTGACCGTGCAGTGCAATGTGATCGTGTGATAGAGTTGCAGGAATTCATTCGCCGATATGGGACCGGAAATGTTGTTCCCACCACTCCAGCCTACAGCAATTTTGCGACCGAGTCTATTGAGGCGTCCCTTAGGAAACTTTCCATGCGTGCCACTCAGTCTCCTAGAAAACTTTATTCGTCCGACTCTGATGGTCTGTCTGCAGCCGGCGTGAGTGGGGGATTTTTATTAGGAAACTCCCTGAGAGATTCGTCAGGCCGTTCATCAAGCCACTTTTCAGACAACTCTTCGGTGAGGAGAGGGAGTACCGCATCCCTTAGCACAAACAATTCCTTTTCGAGCAAAAGCTCACAGACTACTCGGATTCTGTATCGGGTAAAGACGCTATATGCTTATCAGGCCCAGGAATCTGACGAAATCTCCTTCAAAGAGGACCAGATTTTAAATGTCCTCTCGACCTCGGAAGATCCTTGGTGGTATGGACAAATAGACGGTACAAGTCAAAAGGGATTGTTCCCGAGCAATTACGTTGAGCGCTCTTAAGGTTGTACATGAAATAGACGTCATCTTTAATAAAGCCGGTGGCCGCTGATTGGTAAAATCACGAGTAATTCTGTTGGTTGTGAGCATGCACATTTAGCGTCCAATCGCCGATGCATGTCCTTCTATAAAAGGCAACTCAACTCTAACCGTTGCTACGCCGAAAACAAACTGACCGATGCTGAACCGGGAGATGCCGCACCGGTACAATACGGTGATTTGATTAATATGGGTAGATTTGTCATGACGGTGGGAGAGGATGTGCGACACTTGAAGCTAAAGGAACGACGCCGTCTGTTGTCCTGTGCAGGCGGTGTGGTAGGCGAGGACAAGAAACATGCCGAGAGGATTAAGAAGAAGACGCTGGTTGGCTCGTATGAGGTACCATGACGACCCCATCGCCTTCATTTATAGGAAATTGTGTTTCATGCTCGATCCAGCGGCATAGTGACCCCATTTACTGTTGAAATGACCATCTCCCGCGTCAATGGACCCCAACTGACCATTCTACATCGCCAGTGTCTCTCCACCATGGCAAGTCCAGTATTTGAGAGCGATTCAGGCTGTCCATGGTGTGCACGCATCACTTTGCCTGCCCCCCTCAACATTTCCCGACAGAGCACTCTCCAAATGGTATGTTTACCATGTTTGCGTGCTGATTTTAGATTATCCGGGACGCACTGGGAACGGTGGGAAAAGTGTTCCTCCTCCGGCTGGATCTTGCAAGCATGCCCGTCCAAAGTCAGACAATTATTCGACAGAAACATTACTACCACAACTCGCTAGATCAGCACGCTCCCCTCCAACACGGGCTCCAAGTGTGTGTTCGTCGACTCACAGAACCCGGACCACCCCAACCTGTCCTTGATGGAAACGGAGTTGTCTGCATGGACAAGCCCCGTTTACTGGATCGAACACAGCTTCATGGCACAATCCGAGTGTTCTTCTCCTTTAACCAGGCAGCCACCATAGGTAGGGCATCAAAGGACACTTCGATGATGCGGGAGAATTTGCGGATTGTAACAGAACACGCACTGGACTATGTTCCGCTGGGGAGGACATTTGAGCATGGACAAATAATGTAGACTTTGTAAATATATTCCCATGTACAGTTTTTGTGCCTGTTGGTTCCATGTAAAGTCTGCCCATATCATGTCCTGTAGAACCTAATATCACACTCTATGGTCGGCCCATCCCGTGTCCTATAAAACATGGCACTGACACTTGAAAAATAATGTAGACTTTGTAGATATACTCAAACATGCAGTTTAGACTTGAAGTCAAAAGCGCCAGGCATATATAGGGTCGTTGAAAGGGTCAACCAACAATAAAATGACTCAGACCCAGACCCAGAATCAGACCCAGAATCAGACCCAGAATCAGAGTCAGAGTCAGAGTCAGGACCGAGACAATGCAATTGCAGAGTTGACCGTGCACTGCATGGGACATGAGAAGCAGGCCCAGTTTTTCGGCACAATCAAGAACATTTTGGAAAAGCACCAACTGGCGCCTCAAGTAGGACCAATGTCCACCATTGTTGGTAACGGACTATGTACGGTAATCTCATCTCGTGTTAGAGGGGCCCATGAACAAGATTCTACAGGCTGTTGCAGATTGTAGAGAATGTTTACACGAGCAAGGAGTATCCAAGATTGAAATGGTTTTACAGATTTGCTCTCGTCGTGAAGGGATTAGTGTGGCTGGTCGAATGGCTCAAATGCCAACACTATAACATCACATTATCGTCCCACTATGCCCTCACATCTCCTCACTATACATACCTTTGAATAAACTTGGGAACGGACCAATCAGTGAATAGTTTCCTAAAGGGGGAATCAATTAGCTTTATAACGGGCCAGATCAGGCGACGACGGTATGAACGAAATCGAAACCTTTCATGGACCGATCGAAAACACGGCGGATGCGCTGCGCGTGTTTGAATTGTGCCGTCAGGGACGTCTTGGACGAGTCAGACGTCGCCTGCACGAGAAGGAGCGACGACTGATACGAAGTGGGTCCGTTTTCGTTTTTGATGAGCAGGAAAGTGGAATTAGACGGTGGACAGATGGACGACTATGGAGTCCAAGCCGAATTCTGGGCAATTTTTTGATTTACCGCGAATTGGAGCGCAGGGTGGGCGGCGCCGATGGCCGCCTAAAACGGCTACAACCGGCTGACAACACCACCGACTCGATTGAGGGCAGTTATGATTCCATGATTCCATGGCTAACTAATCCTGTCCTGCCGTCCTCAGTAGACGATACTCGGCCCATCGACCCTATCGGCTCAGTGGATCCCAGTCAGGTGATTGACTCGCGATCCATCTCTATGACATCCTATGCGTCCTCCTCAGAAGGCTGTGCTAACAGTCTGCTCGGACCCAACTCTTTCCGTCTGCTGAAATCCAAGAAATTGCAGGCCGCCGGGGCTGCCCATGGTGGAAACACCAAGTACATTTTCCGACCCGAGGGATTAATCAAAAAGACAATCTCAGCAAAGGTCGATGGTCGTATGCAACATCTAGTGTGCTATTTTAGCGAAGCCGATTTCATAGTGTCGCATTCAGGACGCCAGGGAAAGGTGACACAACTGCTGGAAGAATTACGACGTACCCGAATCCCTGCCGACTTGGTATTGCAACAAAATTTTAGGAAACAGCCAACAACCGAGCTGGGCTTTCCGTTGGTGGATGTGGCAGCACGGAAGCGACGACATTCAATGGGAGTGGTGGGAACCCCATCAATGGCAGAGATATCCATCTATCCACGGGGTCGGGTGGATGCAATGGCAGCCCTGGATCTGGCCTCCAATTGGGATTCCAATTCCCCCTCCACAGACGAGACAACCTTGCTGCCTGATCCCAGCGAACTCGATCCGATTCTCGGAGTTTTGGGAAATGACGTGCCCCCACCCGATACCATTCAGCCATCCACCAACAATATTATGGAAGAGTGCATCCGCATGGTTTTGGGAGACTCTGATGGCGTCTGTGTCACCCCCGGTCTCTGTTTTAGTAGTGAGGATCCCACTCTGCCCATTGTTGAGCGTCCCGACAGCGAGGCGCCCTTCCAATAGGCCCATAGGCTGAATGTCTTATAAATATTGGTGGTCCATCCGTTCACTGTACAAAGCGTCCCAATTTATCCAATAGGGCAATGGACAGACCGTCCGGGGTTCGTGGCCATGTCTTGGAGTTGGTATTGTCAATTGTACGGCCTATTTTTCATTGTGCGTCTCAGCATTGCCTCTTACCACAGTCGGTTCGAATATCAACATTTTTCCACCTCCCTGGAACCGTTTAGGGAGACCAAACGGTTGTTTTGCAGAAAGAACAAGTGGTACAATTACATTGCACATCTCATCCCCCGTCATAGGACCGATTTGGCAAATGTGCGGATTATGTTTGACCTTTTGGAAAAAGTGCTGCCATACAGTCTGCCTCATAATGCGACGGAGCAAGAAAGGGCCACTTTGCAGCGTGTCGTCAAACAGCACGAGTGCCTGCTGGGATGGGTTTGGACCAAGGACGTACGCCACATTGTAACTCAGGAGGAGGAATTTGCGAAGCGATTTGTCAAGCTGATGACAGACAATCTCCTTGGCTATGAAGAAAGACTTTTCGATCCCAAGAAACTTGGCGGTGAAACGCCCGTCGCTAACAAGTTCCTCGAGGCTCGCTACCAGGTCCTGCTGAATTTGCTCATTTCCGCTCCCTTCAACAGCCGTCTCTTTTGGCATTTCTCCCAAAATAGTTTCTTGTTCACTCTAGGAAAATTACTACACACTCCTGATTCGAAAGAGACTGAGATGATCCGAAAACTATGGTTGGCCATTCTACATAAAGCGGCCAACGTTACTGACCAAGATGTAATCCAAAAGACTGAAGCTACTGGAGAAACCATACAACCCAGAGAAACCAGAGAAACTGGAGAAACAGTGCAACCAGATGGGGACCTCATTTTAACAACACAGCCAACTAGAGATAATGTCATGCCAATGGTCCAGGAAATTATAAGTAATTCCATCGCATGGATTCAGGCCGGATTCTACGATCTAAAAGAGGCAAACACAAAAGTCTCTGCTCGGCCAATTGGAGGGTTGATTGCCATTCTGACCAAGTAGCAAAGTCTGTTTTGTCATAATGCTATAGGGCGATAGAGTATTTCCAGGACCATCCTCAAATTAGGGATCGATTGCAGCAGCTCTATATTCGGTTTGCCATTCCTTTGATTGCCTCGCCGAGATACACTGCATTTGGCAAACACTATGCGATCAATTTTTTACGTTTATCAAAAAGGTTTCTCGAGACGCCATTCCACCTGGAAATGTTCCACAAGTGTCTGCGGTGCAGCTTCAAAAGCCTTCATTATTTAAATACTGAGGTCGATATTCAAAGGGTGCATTTTATCCTTTCAATATGGACATTTCAGCTGGTGCCATTGGGCCAGGAAGTATCTATGCACCAAGAATTGCTGAAACATGTGCAATGCACGATCAGTGAGAGAACCAGGCAGGCTTTTTTCAAAGCGCTAACTTCCTCAATGTGTGTCAAGGCCTTTTCTGGGACATCAATGTTGCATCAAAACCGGGCCACATCCGACCAAGTCCTATCAATCATTCTGACAGAGCTGTGCAACTGGCTCCTGAAAAATTCACCATTCCAATTAGTAGAGGACAGCCTGTACCGGGCATTGGCATTCTGGTTTCGCCACAAAGTCGGACAATCCCTCTTCAGAGCTTATCCCAAACTCCTAGAGCTCGCTGCTGAGGTGGGGCCTCTGATTGCCCAGTACGAGGAGGAGCAGGCCGTTCAGATGGCCGTCTTACTTGACGGTACAGAGCATGTGCTTGCTGACACGCTCGTCTTGTCACTAAACCCCATTGAAGGCCCGACGACCAGGAGAATCCCCACCCCTCGTCCAAGAAGTGATGAAGGAGATCTTGCTCTGAACGAGCCCTCTGATCCGGAGGAGATGGAAGACTCGAATATTTTGGAGATGACCTCTTTAGACGACTTTGACATTTAATTGTTGCGTCTTTGCGAATCCTCGAGTTCACTTGTACATGGGTCCTTTTACATTCCACCTGTTGCAGTGTCTCTATGTTATTTATTGTTCCCGTATACTAGTACATGCCTTCTTTGCCTTGGTGCCCAATGCAAAATGATCATTCCCATCGACTGGCTGAATTGCTCAACAGCTAATAAACCTACAGACAATTCCTTCGACTGACTGAATTGCTTGACAGTTAATCAACCTACAGACAATTCCTTCGACTGACTGAACTGCTTGACAGTTAATAAAACTACGGACAATTCCTTCGACTGGCTGGATTGCTTAATAGCTAATATAAAATTACAAGAATTTCTATCGATTGAACCGCTTCCTCGTACAGACATTTCCACTGATTGAACCGCTTTCTAATACAGACATTCCCTCTATCGTTCTCATCGCTCGGCTTTGATAAAAGCCTTGAGGGAGGAATGTGCTTCGGGCTTGACAATCAACAGTCTCCTTTGGTAATTCACATAGAGGACGGCGGAGAGTCGAGTGGCCTCCTCTACAGTCTTGGAAAAGGCTGTACCATCGACAAACTGCTGATACAGATACCCATCGCCGCTACGTATTCTCTCGCGATCGCGTTCCCATAAATGCACTTGATCTTCAATTACAGCGGGCAGCTGCTCATCCCGCATTACCGGGTGCAAATGACTGCGCAGATAGGCAATCAGTTGAGCTGCAGTAATGCCTTTGGAAAGGGCAGCGGCAACTGATGGACCGGTCAACTGTCCATGGACCATATTGGTGAACCGATCTCGAAGCCTCACAAATAGTCCGAGAATGGCAATCTGCAAGGGTGATGTTGTGTAAGCGTATACTTTGTAGTTGGTCTCAATGACAATGTATCCATTTGAGTGTTTTGCTGAATGGGGAACCGAGTTGGGCAATCCCCCATCTACACTTCTCCCCGTACCCACCATCATGCTCGTATTTCCATTTAGAGGAGATAATAATTCACCGGCTAATAGGGTGACTTGGTTGGATCGACCAGGAAGAACGAGTCCCAACTCGACAAGAAAGTCACTAACCATGGTGGCCTCAAGGATCGATCCCACTGGCACTATGGCCACCCGACAGACCATTGTAACCATGGGGAAAGTATCCAAACCCGCTGCCTCGGCCATTGAAAAATACTGTACCAGCAGTGTCCATAGCTGCGTTGTACGATCTTCTAATAAGAATTGGAAGCCGCGGTTTGTAATTGCACCGCCCGTCTCAGAAGCCAATCCGGCTCCCACCAAAACGTCCATAAAGTGGGTCAACTTTAGTCGTTCCGGTCGACTTCCCGTCACTAACATGTACAACAGCGACTCCCAATGGTCGTCTGTTCCCACTACGGGCTGCATTGGGGGATTCTCCAAGTCGCCAGAAAACGCCCTCAGCAGAGAATGGCGAAACTCTTCATTCAACCACACCTCTCCTTTGCGACCCTGCAGAATCTGCAAATGCTTCAGCCGTAAAATCACCGGGTTCTGCAAATGACGAGTTGCCGGTCGATGGAACGCCCGAAGACTTTCAAACGGCGTGGGTCCTTCCACCAGCAGCAGTCTTCGTATCATATACTGTGCCAGTTCCGGCAGTAGACGGTAGACTGTCACTGAAGTGTTGGTATCCGTATACAATCGGTCCAGTGACGCCACGGAGCAGCTCTCTAAGTACTGCAGAAACATTTACAGAGATTTATTTATTCTTAGAAGGAAAAGCCCTCTTCAGTGGTTGCCTTTGAGAACAATGATTGGGGCTTGAATGAGGCCTCGGATAGGAAACTTGGATCAAAGTGCGAGTTGAGACTTGATTCCAAGTGCGAGTGGAAATCTGGATCCAAGTGCGGGTGGGGATCGGACTCGGAATTCGAATCTAGATTGGTTTCAAGATTCGAATTTAGATTGTTGTCTCCAAAGCGCGAATTTAAACTAACGTCTCCAAAGCGCGAATTTAGATTAATCTCAAAGTCTGAAGCGACAGTTGGCCGACCCTCCAACTTGTTATTTGTTGCAATAAGCAGTCTACAAATTAAATCTCCACGATTGCGTACTGATCGTGAGCAAATTTTCCCACAAAACTGAGATGCGATTGTGCCAGCGCGTTCCACAGACTTCGTAATTGTTCAAAGAGGGGAGTGGAGGATTCTTCACGAAGGATCATGGCCGAGACACCAGTGACCAGTGCGTTGACGGCGTCGATAGGGAGATTCGGCAGCTGCTTTTGGCCTACATATAGCGTGTCCAGCTGTTCCACAATTACCAGTTTTGTCTACAAATATTAAATCACCACTCAAGGAACCTGTGGATAAGGAGTTTCAGCGGCGACACGAAACATTTTACGCAATAAGAGGATGTGTGCTTGTCCACTCAGAGTCCAGCGAGACGTATAGAAAATCAGCTGCACCATCGACGCTTCCCAGTTGGCATTTTTACGTCGCACGAATCGCGTCTTCAGCAGTCTCGAAAGACATCGATTGGCCCGAGGAAGGTCTGTCTGTTCCAGCCAGTTTATCAGTGTCATTACCGCCATGGAACACTCCTGCAGGTATTTCTCTAAGTAGGAGGTACGCAAGAATGGCAGCAGATAATTGACGTAGAAACTCTCTATAAATGTCGGATCAGCTTGGCGGAAGGTCATGAGCAATAGCTCAAATGACAGCGGAATTGGTCGCAACGTGACCTCGGGCTTTACTGAGACATCTGTCAGCGCCAATCCCACCTGAGTGAGCAGTACTTTGGCAGAGTCGCGCAAACAAAGGTTGTGTCTAGCCAGCATGGCCATGATGCGTCTTGCTGTGGTCAGCACCATCACACGTTCCTCCAAAATTGGGCTGATCAGTAGCGTCGTAAGGGCCACAATAAACCTGTCACTAGTCAGCAGTTGAAAAATGATGCAGTTTGACGGACTGACCAAAAGAATGTGATTGACTAAATCCAGCACCGGGATTGACACCAAGCGGGGTCCGGGATCCCGACAGCTGAGTCGGTCCTCCATTTTGTCGAATTCTCGCAGGTTGGTAAAGACAATGGTGTATATTACGTCATATAGTAGGCTTCCTAGCTCGTCGTCCAGCTGGATGGCCCGTATTCGTTCTTTGTCACTAGTCAAACTGTTAAAGAAACTATTGCGACTGTCCAGCTCCTTAAACACCTGTACTCCCTCCTCCCTGTCTTCCGCATAGGCCGGCAAAACTGTTTGGTAAATCTGCAACAGACTCTTTAGTCGCTTCAGAGAATTTGTCTCTCTCAACTCCTGGAGGTTTCTTGTCACTATCCGACGAGAATTCGGATGCAACTCGGGACTGTATCGACTGCGGTAGTAATTGCTGCATACACTGTAACCCAGGCCACTAAGATTTAGCCGGCAAATGACATGTACGCAAGAAAAATTAAAAGGGTACCGACTCGCACAATAACTAATTCCATGAATTGTTTGATTATTTCCGAATGGCGCGTAATGACCGCGGCCATGCACGTGACCAATTTCTATTGGAGGTGCAACCTTGATTTCCAGGCAATTTCATGGTGTGCGCTGGTATTCCGACTCTAAGCCGTTTATTGTATCCACTTTACATGATACTTGTAAATGGCCCAAGTATTCAAAGCCGATTGTTGTTGTGGGATAATATAACTGCGGACCGGGGATACCAAGTCTTTATAACCTCACGGCTGTATTCGTTGTATACAAAAATTTAAAACAACTCTCACGTCGGCTTTACACAATAATTGTAAACTTTGCCCCCTTTATTTGCTTAAATCAAGCCAGGATCATTGCTACCCAAACTTTTATCATTGTTCGATGAAGCATTATCGCTAGTATCGTTGCTCTCAAATTCTTCATTTGAAGAAGAATCAGGAGGTAGATCAATGATTCCCAGCTTTGCATTCACGCTATTGATATGGTCGATGGGCACCCGGGTTAATTCCCAGGCTATATTGACGGTCTGAGTATCAATCATTTCTTTCCAGCAATTGTAAACGCTCTTGTGTACTCTACTATCGGCTAGATCCTCGTTTAAGATCCAGTCAACAAACCCAGTAAAGAAGACCGAATAGGAGGGCAGCCTCATGGCTGATATGGATGGGCTGGCTTTTGGATAGTAATCTTTAAAGACGGATAAGATTGTCACCTTGGTCTGGAAGGTCAGTAACGCTGTAGAGATCTTACGGTAACATGTGAGGTCAATTTTAGAAGAGAAAGAGCGGATACTATGAATTTTTCCCGGTATCCATCTTTAGTTATGGACTTTGCGACCACCAGGCCAATGACCATGAACGTGTGGCACTCCAAATTTGCGTTAGTATGTCGCAGCTTCAAATTCAGCAAGTAATCAAAAAGATCCTAAAAGTCAAACGTCAATCGTCGCTACCGAGTAACAATCATTAGCAACCCGGTGCAAGTGATTCAATGTCATGATAAGCAGTGTTGTCACAGAAGCTTGGAATTCCACCCAGTGCAGCTTTCGCAAAAAGGGAATAAGATACGTTTTCACAAATTTCACCAACAGTGATGGAGCAACGCGAGCCTTGCAACAGTTGTACAGGTCGAAACTATGTTTCAACGGTCTTTTGCTAATCTCTCCCGGAAACTCGGTAGCGTCATATAATGCCATCCCAATCTGTCGCAGGACCGTTTCCGCATATTCCTCCAAAAGGGGCTTCTCATGCTTCTCCAAACTTTCTACTGATTCCTTCAAAGGGGACCTTTCATGCTCCTCCAAACTTTTCAGTGATCTGCAGAGCATTTCTGTCACCAATGCCCTCTCTTCTTGGATTGGGCTCTGCAATAGCTTGGCAGCATCAACTACAAAGCTTGGTGTGCAGAAATGCTTCGTCAAATAGGAATCTGGCCAGCTCTCCATCGCCGTGTTCACAATGGACGTAATTGGATTGATCACTTTATCTACGTCTTGTGTGCTTTGAACGCCTCCGTCCCATCCTTTTTCAAACTCTAGGAGATCGCTAAACAAAATTGTGCAAAGCATTTCAAAGAATTTATATGCCACGAACCGATGACTTTTCAGAACTTCTGAGAGCCAGGCTTCCTCTACTGCGGCTCGGAATAAATGGCCACGTCCCTTGAGGTACGAATCAATGACAGCCATCTGCTCCTGCTTCTCCTTCTGATCGCGCGAGTCCGCTGGATGTACAGGTAGCACGTTGCTGTAAATTTCAATTATGGATGTAATGGACCCAGCAACGTCCTCCCCATTCCACGAAAAAGCTGTCGTCAGACAATGTTAACCAACTAGTGTACCTTTGAGTTCCCTGCGGACAGTCTCGAGACTGGAAGAATGTCGCTCGTATCTGAAGCGACCTTGAAATGCCGAGTCAACTGCGAGTGGGACCAGGAGGAGCAGAACACTAAAAATTTGCATGTGCAAATTTAAGAAAAACTGACCAATCCGCAACCAGGGCCAGCTTTGGCGAAGATCCCAATTGCATATTATGTGACACTGGCGTGTGCCATATCACATAAATGAACTAGAGATTAGGTAATACCAAGCCTCTAAATCTCTAATAATGTTTTTATTGGCCATATTATCCGAAAAGTTGTCAACGGAATCATTCCGATGATGGTGGATGCTCTCGCAACTTGTTGTTCACCTCGTCGATTCTTTCACCCAGGGGCGAATCGGCACTGTGGTGATATTGTTGAGCAAGAGAGATGGCTCCATTCTGGTCCATCTCTCTCCATGCGTTTCCGAGGGCAAAGAAGAGATTTGAAGTGGGATCTTGGCGAAGGATGTACGAAATGAAGCCGTCAAGAAACACGGCAAAGGATCCTCGCTGGATGGTCATCGGATTGGGCCTAGTGGTTGGAAACTTGTTGAAAAGATGGTCCAATACCATTATCGTTGTGCTTGCATGTTTCGTGAATCTGGCCAGCTTGAAGGAGGACGTGATAAACTTTTGGAAATGGCAATCAGCCACTGCACATGTCTTGACTACGCTTGCGAGGATCATGAACATGAGATTCTCTTGCTCTTCAGCCGGGTGTAACATTGTCAAAGTTAGCAAGAAATCAAGTATATCAGAAGAGTGCTGTTCCATGCCGCAGGCGAGGGTTTCAATTCCATTTTCACATTCACGCGTATCCTGGCCCCCTATTTCAATTTCATCTTCCCATGCGCCCCTAATATGTTCCTCGATCTCATCCTCATCCCCATTCTGGTGCTTGCTGCCAATTGTCCCGACAAGCAACCCAAAAACCTCATCTGGAAAATCTAACATGGCATCACTTTTCATATATGGACCAAGATAGTTTTTCATAAAGCCCACTAGTAACTTTGGAGCAACATGGCGTCTGCAAAGCTCGTACAGCTTAAACACGTAATCCAGGGGTCGACGGGTGGCTGCTTCTGGATGCTGACTGGCGTCATAGAATACCAAACCAATCTGTTGTAGGAGAGACGTCGCATATTCAGTCAGCATGGGGCTACCATCTCGCTCCAAAGTAGTCAAAAAGTCAACGAACATGTCCGCAATCAGCTCTCTCTCTCTCCTAATTGGACTTTGAAGTAGTCCACTCGCAGCGATAATAAACTGTGACGTGCAGAAACGTCTTGTCAGCGGCCCGTGCGGCCAAAGACGAAGCATTGTCCTGATCAGTTCGACAACTGGAGCCGTGACTTGACTAATATCGTTTTCATAAGAGCGTTTTCTCTGGCCCACTTCTTTCCTAAATTCCACAGTATTACTGAAGAGGATGGTTTGCAGCATCTGGAAAAAGGCTTCGGCGACGCTCTCGTTGTTCTGCAGTACGTCGGTGTGATTTGCTTGGCTTACGGCGTGACGAAAGAAACAAAGTCGTCTCTCAAGGATAGCTTCAAGTCGGCTCTGCGTCTCCAAATCACTCCCATCACGAGGATGGACTGGCAAGACGTTGCTGTAGATGTTGATCAGCGCTTGTACACTGGCAGCGGGGTCCCGGTAGTTCCACGTAAACCCTACAGTCAGAAAAAATATAGTTGAGGATACTTCTAATAGCTTGTTGTACTATTTCCTGGCTCTTAGGATGCTGCTCGTATCTGTAACGCCCTTGAAACTCTGAACAGCTGATGAACGAGCAGAAGCATAGTAGGATGAGCAAAAGCATGATAATCCCTGGTCGACAGGATGAACTGGATCTGGGACCAATGGTGGCGAATGCATACACGTGGTATAGCGGATTAGCTGCCCGATTCTTTGAGGGCGATCCTCCAGTTCGGTGAAGATGTGGCTGGAACAGCCGATAAACTACAGTGAGATTTGTAGTCTTGTGACTTCAGGATTATTATTGCCTTATTTTTAAGACTAGAAATAGGCCATTGGATTAACAGAGAACGACAGTGAACAAGTCCTTCCTCGTCCCTTCCCACCTACCCTAGTTCGTGACATCTTTTCCGCTACGCGACACACGTAGAGTCAGATCCTTGAAACATGGACTCGCTAACCAAATGAGGCACTATGGGATAATATGACTAACGACCAAGAACTGAGGACTCGAGATTTTGTTAACTAACCTCACGGATACAATGTTGTAATGCCAAATCGCAATCGCCGCCATACACGACGACCCTCGATCACGCCATTTTATTCAACTTTGCATTTGCCTCAATTACGTGTCGGTTGTCAGACATTCCAAGGAGCGGGATCACAGTGTCAGTAAGCTCTTGCCAAAGTTGGGCCAGCTTTGGGATAACATTTTCGTTTCTTTCCTGTAGGAACCAGTCGCATATTTCAACAATCAGATGTCTCCCCAACTTGAAATCACTCCCAACCACGGTGGTTAGGACCTGTTTGAAGTACGATAGCGTCAATAATTTCGTCTATGGTCACACGTTCTGCAGCTGTAGTACCTTTGTGTGCAGTGTCTGTCGAGTTAATCGCCAGGACTTTGTCAGGAAATCCACGTTGAAGCCCTGTGAGATGGCAGGCTGTAGTGCCACAGAGAGTGCAATTCTCACCGTCGCCTCTTCCACCCTCTCACTCCGACTTCTCCAACTCAGTTCCAGGATCCTCTTGACAGTCCGTTTTAGATCCGCATTGGTGGGCGCACGGGTGATCACATAGTTCAGCAAGGCTGTCACGTCTGTCACATGTTCCTTGATGAAGGGCGACTTCATGAAGGGGATTAGGTATTCAAAGACGAATTGTGCTACTTGTGGATAATTTGCATACTTGAGACTCTCAACATAGCAGCGAAAGACTTCTTTCAAAGGCCGGCCGTAAACTTCATCGCCCTTCTTGGAGTCTTGCAGAGCGAGACCCAACTGCACCAGGACAATGCTCACATAGTCCGACACATTGCCTTCCCTAGAAACGAGGCCTTCCAAGGCATCATGCACGTGTTTTGTGAAAAGTGCGCGTTCGGATAATTGCGGACTATGAAGAAGTTTTCTCAAAGAGTTTGTGAATGACTCGCTCGTCAGGGCACGATACACTGCGCTTTCGGCTGGCCATCGGAAGAGAATTTCCTTGATCCAATGGAACGCGGGGATGAGTATATCATCGACGTCTGGCTGCGTGTTGCGGTCACCCTGTGTCTTATTAAGCTCTTCCACCTTGAAAAAGAGAATGTTGCATAAGGCGCGGTAGAGGAGCGCAGAGAGCTCCCTGTCATTGATAATGATACGTGCCAGCGACTCTGAAGTGATGACTTTGATGAAGAAAAAGTTGCGTCGATTCAGCAGAGCGTGGACCTCAGACGGTCGGGAGTGGTACTCTCCCGCCGGCAGCACCTCATTATAGATCTGCAGGCGAGCCTTGATGCTTGCCTGTGGATCTGCCCAGTCCCATTTGGTCGCTACGAGTCAGTATAGTAGAGTGGAGATGGTTACAGAGGGCCTTTGTTGCCTTATTGACAGCGTCAGGAAGGAATGCCGGCAAATACCTTCCCTTAAATACGTCGCAACTACAGGCTGCAACTCTACACAATTTTCAAATAGTCTGCAATAGTAATTACAGCAGCAGGACGATGACATTAACATGCAACATGACACAATTGGAATAATGTTTATTCATCCAAAAATGGTCATGAGAGGTGTTTGTGTGAGATGTTGAGATGTTGAGGCGTTGAAGGGGCTAAGGGTTGAACTAAGGTGTGACTTTAATGAATAAACTAAAGTATGTATTAAGTGCATCGATTTGAGGCACCAAGTCAATACACCAGCCCAGAATACACCAGCCCAAAATACATCGGTCCAACACACATTGATCGTTGGCTTCGAGATCCTTTGGCTGGAATCCATAGTTTAAAAAGGTCCCTGGTCCTTTTTACAACTCTCGTGGTCAATCTTAGCATCAACTCTGTTGACAAGCGAACGAATCTCTTTCATACCTTTGTGAACGCATATCACGGGTATCACTCCAAAGGAGAGCTTTCTCCATAGATCGACTAGATTTGGTGAAATTGTACTTTCTAAGCTCTCGTCCAGTATCCAAATGGCAAGACTTTTCAGTACGCTAGCGATGGGGTTGATTAATTCAAAAGCCCAATAAACAAGTAAGGATTTAAGAAGCGTAATTGTCGCCACCTTTGTGGAGTGATGGGAGGAAGTGTGGGCCAAGTCGACCAATTTTGTCGCGAGCATTGAGTAATGGGACTCTGGCAGATCCAGACCGTTTAACAGTATGAAACTGATCACATTAACAGATATCATTTCTACACTTTCCAGGACATTCTGTAAACGTGTCTTCACAAACGCCTCGATAATTTGCATCGAGTCGCTGGAGCCGTCAATCATTTGGAGTAAAAATTGAGACAACTCTGCTTCGTAATTTATGACTAGGGCATTCGTTAGGAATGGGACTAGGTGCTGGGAGGCGAACCAGCAAGGAATAGCCGAGACGGCAAAGCAGCTACGTAACAAAACGAATATCTCTAGGACCGGTCTAATAGTCATATAACGATTGTCAGACAAAGTTCCCAGCAGCCGACCCATGATTTGCAGCAATCCGTGTATAAACGCATCTAGACTTGCAGGCTGATCGCTTTCAAGCCGCTTAATAATGGATAGTAGCAATGCTGTCACTAACGTACGTTCTTTACCATCAGGACTATACCATAGCTGCGTAAAAAGACGCGCAAAGTCCTCATGGATGAATAGCAAAAACAGTTTCGAGTCGACTGGCCATTCCTGTACTATCCACTCTATGCATTCAACTAGCGGCTTTATAATTTCCTCCAAACCCAGATCACCCTCGTACAGCTTGCATGCTGGTTTTCGAAACTCTTGAATATCGGCAAAGAGAATCTTGCTAACGGCATTATAGATCATCAGCGTCAATTCTTGATCATTGAGGACAATCTCCTTAAACTTTCCACTCAACAGACTGTAGAAAAAGCGGTTTCGTTCCCGCAGTGCTAGTTGCGTTGGTCGATCATTGGGGAGCGAATATCCACTGGTCGGCAGTATGATTCCATAAATTTTCAATGTCGCCATAATCCACTCTCGGGGAGACATACACTGGTCCAGCTCTATAATCAATCACCGGCGTGATGTACTTGTGAGATGTCTGGTCAAGGCGTACACCGCGCGGGGATGAGTTTCTGGCAGGAAGCGGCCTCGGTAACTATTCTTTGGGTGATTAAAACTTGCCACAGCCACTCCAAGGAGACTACAAATTGGCTACACAGGCGTAGTGTCGTACAAAAATACGCCCCACATGGGCCACGGTATATTGCCAGTGGTATTTATTAACAAGCTCGCGGACGGTTAGACTAGATTGCACCAATGTATGCTGACCTGAATTATGACTAATTGCGTAATTATCATATCCAGTATACAACAATTCCAGCTCACCGACTCTAGTAATTCTTAGTGTACGTGTCCCGAAAGTTTATAATGTTTATGAAAGACGGACCAGAACTAATGGTTATGTTGTGAGAGTCAAGATATAACGGATCAAGGACATCAATTATTTCCCCATCTCACAGTTGTAGTTATTATTGATTCTCATCGGTAAAGTCCATCCCGCACACGTCGTTTCCAATAGTACGAACGTCAGCATTACCCCTCCCCTTCTTGTCAAAAAGCTTTTGACTAGGGCAGTATGGCCTGCCGAAATGTTTCGGGGCTCTCCCCCTCGTAATGAGGGCGTCAATGACAGTCTGTGGGGGCCTTACAGCCCTTTCACCAATATCGACTGACGATTGGTTAGGACAGAAATTGCACTTTTTCATCGCGTGCTTCACAACCATCCAATGACCCTCCTTTGTTGCATCTTCCAGAGCCGCTTCTGACGGACAAGATTTATACTTTTGACGTGTAGCGATTACTATAGCAAGGTCTCCTTCCCTAGCTCCACTATCCAAAAAGTCATCAGTGGGTTTCATTCCGGCCATAATCGCATAGACCTTGCTGATATTGGCGGGGTTGTTGGAGCCTAGGGCACTACGTAAGTCTGGAGCGTTATACGTGTAAAGCTCTTCTGCAAAGCCGGGCGGGCATTTGGTCTCGATGTGCTCCCAGTGCTTCTTGGTGAGTGCCATTGAGCCTGCTCTAGACCTGTGGATTTCCCAAAACACCTTATCGACATTACACAAATCCTTCGGCTGCAATCTGCTTGCCAAGACGAGCGGTACAAAAAGGAAATTGAGCTTCAGTGACTCTTCCGTTCAGCGGAGCTAAATGAAAAAATTCGACCCTGGTTGCAAGTAGTGTTATGATTAATTACTCTTTTGTCGATATCTGATCTATTAACGACGGTACATGTATATACGGTAAATCTACATTTGCATGTATCCGTTTATCTTTCTACTCGTAAATTGACACTCGGCTTTCAAAGCACAGAACCACACCATTTCATTCGAATGAGCCAAAGGCGTAACTACACAAAGTAATAAACCCAATATTCTGTGTAGGTGGACACTTCGTCAGTGTATAACATGGCCCGATCGCTTCCCATATGTGATATTCACTCTATGATAGTGCACAACGAATCGCAGTTAACTTTCCAGAACTCGATTCGATTCCCTCTGTGATATTATACACTGAATCGGAGCGGTATTAATTTATCCAGAACTCGTTTAATTTCAAAAATGTCGGGTCTACATGTAGGCAGACAATGCATTCTCCTCAGCGGGTTGCTTCTCAACTTGCTGATTGCTTTGATTCTCCTGTCAAAAATCGGGTCCCAGAATGGATTCCTGGAGCATCCTAAGCGACAAACAGTCTACTGCTACTTTGAAAACATGAACGGTCCGCCCGGCATGATAGTCCTCCTCTGGCTCCGCAACTGGCACATCCGGGGCTTTAATCCGCGTCTTCTGACATTGGAACATGCAGAGGCACATCCCAACTATCATCAGTATGTCGAGGCTTTCGACCGACTGCCTACAGTGAATCACAGACGCTATGAACTCGGATGCTATCGGAGGTGGCTGGCACTGAGAACGGTGGGTGGTGGGACATTTTCCGATTATGACATTTTGCCATTCGGGCCAGTCAAAGTCCCTCCTATCAATAGCACCACTTTTGCATCATATACGGAATATGCGCCCATGTACAGCCACGGTGGACTAGATGGATTGCTCCGCTACATTGACTTTATGGCCACCTATTCGGGCCCAGTCCCATTCACTTACGATAAGCCGCACCTTTCTGACATGGTACTTTTGCGCGGAAACATGAACAGTCTCCTCACCGACAACCTCCCTCCCCCACCATTATTGCATTTTTCAAAGCATGAAAACGAGCAGTTTATCGCTCAGTCGGGACAACAGAGCAAAAAGGAGCGGTTTGCAGCAGATTCGGCGTTGATGGTCCGGCTGACAGGAAGAAGAGTGACATTGCTAATGCCTCCAGGCGTACAATTGGTGGGTGACCCAGTTGACTCGGGCTTTGGGATGAGGAGGGAGCGA
Source organism: Paramicrosporidium saccamoebae (assembly GCA_002794465.1). Lineage (NCBI taxonomy): Eukaryota > Fungi > Rozellomycota > Paramicrosporidium > Paramicrosporidium saccamoebae. The sequence continues at coordinate 28,005 of MTSL01000129.1, read as the reverse complement.
GTGGATGAGTTGATTTCCTACTTTAAGCAATGCACATGCCAGAAACAAATTGCGCCATATATACCAAAGTCGTTTGACGATCTTTCAGTGACCATTACAGACACCTTTCCCAATGTCATCAGTGGAGTTGATTTGATCTTTTTCGTCTACGCTCCCGACATGGCCAACCTCTATGACAAGGACACTCTGGACGCACTTGTCGAACACATTGAGAGTCCCCATACAATTCCATTGTTGGCCAACGATCCGGAAGCCATCCAACTGGTCATTGGCTACAATCTTGGGTGGATTGGCGAGGAACCTATCGCTTTCACCTACTCTCATGGTCCAGCTGGTCCGCACCGACTTTTCCATAAAAAATTCAATCAATTGGTTCAACAGTATCGTGAAATTGATGGTCAGCTGAATATTGTAAAAGAGTGTATTGGTGGAGAAGGAGAGTGTAACTGGAAAAAGCCATACAAATAAAGTCGCATTTGCTTTGTAGAACTAGTTGCACATTCTGAGTTTTCGCATTCCATTACACTTTCACGTTCCTGTTTGGAGCTTCCGTATCCCTCATAAATCACACTCGTCCTAGAATGGATATATTTTATGGGGTTGGAAGCGCCAAAGCTACTGGTGCTGGTGTTCCTGGGATGTTTGACATACATTGCCTTGCGAACACAATTTTCTGCAAAGTTCGAGGAGGAAGTACTATGTGGGGGCAGCTCTTGCACTTTGATGAAGCACCGAGTATTGTCCCTGCAAAAGCCACCCTTTGATACCGATTCTGCAGATCTGACCAAAGATAAAGTTGATAAATCTGACGTTGAAATTGATAATGCCAAACCCACTGACACTGACAATACCGAAATTATCAAGGATACTGAGAGTACTGGAACTACCAAAAATACTGAGAATATTGAAACTAACAAGAATGCTGAACATGTTGCAAACACTGGAATTGCTGCGAATCCTGGGAGTGCTGAACATGCCAAGGATACCGAGAATGCTGAAACCATCAAGAATACTGAACATGCTGCAAACACTGAGAATGTTGAAGCTATCAAGAATATTGAAACTAACAAGAATGCTGAAGCTATTATACCTTCCAAATCCACCACGGACGCAAAAAGCATTTATTGCTACTATGAAAAAGTTTACTCTGGAGTGGACACTATGATGAAAATCTGGCTCCGTGCTTGGCACATGCAGGGCTTCCATCCTCGAATACTCTCTGCTCAACACGCCAAATTGCATCCGCGGTATGAATATTATATGGATGCCTTTGCCAAACACCCAACTATAAACTTCAAGCAGTATGAAATGACTTGTTATCGACGATGGCTCGCATTTAGTGCGGTGGGAGGGGGAACATTTTCTGACTACGACATTATGCCCTTTGGTCCGGTCAGTTTTCCTGCGATCCACAACGACAGTCTGCAGACGTATTTGGAATATGCGCCCATGTTTACACATGCCGGACCGGCTGGGATGGAACGTCAGTTGGAATTTATGGCCAATTATTCTGGTCGTGTGGATATTAGAGAGGACGGGAGGAAACACTTGTCAGACATGATCATTATGCGCTATAATATGGGATTCTATGGTCCTTTACTCAAGGAGCCGCCCTTGATACATTTCTCGAATCGCGAAGCGTCCGATTTCTGCAAATTCGATCCAAAATGCGGCAAGCGAGAAAGATTTGCAGCAGACACAGTGCTGCTGGGCCGTCTAACGGCGCGTCGGGTGGTGATGCTGACTCCACCGGGTGTGGGAGTGGTGGACGATCCTACTTTATATGGACTTGGGTTGTTAGAGGAGCGAGTCAAGCAGCTGTCGGCCTACCTGGTACAATGCAGCTGTCGAGGCTTTGTCGCGCCGTATATTCCAAAGAGCTACGAGGACACCAGAGTGCAATTTACGCACACCTTTCCCACCGATTTTGTTCCTGGTGACCATTTGGTCTTTTTTGCCTATGATCGTGAGATGAAGAATGAATACGATCCACAGACGCTGCAGCGATTGGTGGAGCTGTACAATACTCCGGATGTGATTCCCCTAAAGACGAGTGATCCAGGGGCATGCCAGACGGTGATCGGCTACAATTTGGGTTGGTATTGTGAGAATAATGTGATTAAATTTACGAGTACAAAGGGACCTGCCGCTCCATGGGCCGAATATGAAATGTTCAATGGTCGGTTCAGCGAACTATTCGACTCATATGCCGCCCTGGATAAACAGCTACAAAATATGCAATAAACAAGGTTTATCTCTGTTGGGCCAACTGTGCTCTCTACATATATTAACAATCTGAGGATAGTGGATTACAAGCTGGAGAACTTGGTCACGCTGCTGAGGGGGGAGGGCGTCAATTTGTTCGGGAGTGAGACTCATGATCCGCATAATGAGCTCTCGTTGCTGCTCGGCATTGGGTACGGGAGGGGCGACAGATTGGCCAGCAGAGGTGGGGGTGCTCATGACTTGCTACAAAGATTAGAATATGAGTAATCAGCACCTGAATGAGGGTGGGATCAATGAGATTCATCATCACCATGGCCTGGAAGAGGGCATAGGTGAGGGATGGGTTGCTTTGGAGCAGTTGGCGGGTCTGCTCAGGATTACTGCTTGCCATCGTCTTCATCTGTGTCATAACTTCAAGGAGTTGGGTATTGCCCATTCCGGCGAGGGTTGCATTCACTGCATCCAAACTCGGAGTGCCACCCCCCGCCATGGGCACTGGTGCACTCTGCATCTCCTGATCCGCCCGGTCCACACGTAAGGCCCTGCCTCCCACGTCATAGCCATTTAAGTTGCGGATTGCACTGGCTGCCGTTTCTGGGTCAGCATATTCGCAAAAGCCGTAGCCACGCGCCTTGCCCGTCTCACGGTCAAACATGAGACGGAAGGAGGCCACCGGACCCACTTCCTTGAAAATATCAATGAGCTGTTCTTCTGTCATTTCATACGGAATATTTCCCACAAAGACGACCTTGGACTTGCTACCGCTCATCTCTCTACACAATCAGTTATGTGTCGTGTCTCGGTTAACAAGTAATCAATTATCCTTATAGTGTTGTTTGCCAGTCCATCAGTCTGCAAGTAAACGTATACGTGCGTCGCTCTTATACAGCCAAACTATCGCCAATTGCTTAGCTTTGGGACAGTGTTTAATTGAGTGCATGATGTAAATAGTCTATTTTGTGCAAAATTATGCCCGTTCCTTAAATGGTAATTTCTGAACATGGTCAACATGTTTTGGTGGTTGCTTATTGTCGCTTATTTGGGATGTTCAGAGGGAGCGAATTCGTACTATCAGAGCCGCTTCCGACCCGAATATTATCCGGAAGCACTGCTCCAATACGAGCAGCTGCGCGAGCAGGCACGCAATGATTCAACCAAGTAATCGATGGGACATCAATGATATTGTAGCGAAACAATCGACGTAGTGCGGGATTTCCTAGAGGTCATGGCGACAGTGCTGCCTGTGGGGGTACCGTTTTCGCTGGAAATGATCGAGTACGAGGGCCAACTCACTGCCGCGTGGGAATACAAAGCAATGTGTATGCAAATGATTTGGAATGACCGCGAGGGAAGGGAGCTCCTCAGCAATGACATGGCGGAGCGATTCGTGCAAGTACTCTTCCTCAATCTGATGGGTGAGCGGGAGGAATTGCAAAGAAAAGTCTTCTGGCAGCGCTCTGAAGAGGATGATGAGGGGGAGGAGGAATGGGAAGGGGGAGACTTTATAAATGCAGAGCTTCCCGGATGCAGAGAGCCCGCCTATGATCTGCTCCTCAATACAATATACAGCACTCTGACGCAGATCTATACTGCCGGTGACATGAGGACTGACATTTACCCACTCCTCCACGGCCAGGGAGTTTTACACCAGCTCTTGTTGCTTCTGCACTCACCCGATCAACGTGAACGACAGGATGTGGAACAAATCTTCGAGCGACTGATTTGGGCTTTGCGTCCCCAATTAGTTGAAAGGCCCGAATTTGTGATGGACACATTAAGAACGATAATGGGTCTATTACAGGGCGGTCTACATGATCTCCGTAATGAACCCAACGAGATTACCCTGCGATCAGCCCCTCATCTATTGCTAATTTTCTTTGAGTATGCGCCGTGTTGTACTAATCAATAGAATGTTGCAATGCAGTCGAGGCACCCCATTATTGTCCTTGGCCAGGACGACGTTTCATCGGATGGTTGTTCCGCTAATCAGCTCTAGTGGGTTTCAATATTACACGACCAATTACAGCTCGATAATGTCAATGGTTCTGCTGATGGTCAAGCATGACCAGGATGAGCCGTCCCAAACAGACATCTGCGCTCAGTTTATTCGCAGTCTGTGGCAGGGTCCCAGTCGGAGGGACAACCACGATACCTCGCGTCTATTTGTCGCATGGGATCTTCTGGGCAACGGCCTCATAGTCCCCTCCAAACTGGCCGCTTTGATGCAGCGACTATTCACTCACTACAGCACAGAAGCGTCCATGAAAAATGCCATTGCTTTTCTCCGTTCCATCCGTTATCCCAAGTTTATAACTACGGTGATTACTCCCGGCATAATAGGTCCGTTGGCTGCACAGTATACTGTTCTCTATGAGTTGTACAGCGGGCTTTGTCAATGGTATCTTCGTCTACAGACCCGCACCAAGATTGCTGTTGCCGTCTTAAAGGCAATCAAAATATGGGAACGGAGCCGCGAATGTCAGCTCATGATTTCACGCAATCTGCGACTGCGAGAGCTCCGTCAACAAGTAAAAGGATAAAAAGGAATGTCAGTAATGTGTTAATAAGATGTTACTAAGGCGTTTATAAGGTGCTGACGAGAAAAGGAATCAAAGGGATTGAGGAGCTTTTAAAACGCAAGATATCCATCCGCTAAATGTAGGATAATAGAGTGTGAACGCTATCATGGAATGAAATACACTGAAATGTAGAAATTGTTTTGTTTACCCATGACGGGAAAATGTGCCGTGGCATTGGCAGCGCTGGTCATTATCGTGTCGATTAATACGTTGTGCTGGATGACACTAATAATCACACAGCAAACTAACCAGCGAACGGAAAAGTGGCAGAACATGACCGCTGTCAACGCAACAAAGCGACAAAAGCTAGTCAATTTGATGAATCCAGCAGCCCCAAAGCCAACTGAGTCTCCCATCAATCACGTTTCAACAGAATCGCCTATCGATCGCACCAACTCAAGTGAACCCTCTCTTGTTGATTCAACCAGTCACTCCCAGGTGGACATTAGTCGAGTGTATACCTACTATGAGGATCCTTTTGATCATCGAAACGACAATTATAACCGTCGTTTGATAAAGCTGTGGTTACGCAGTTGGTCCCTGCAGGGCTTCCACCCACGCATACTCACCCTGTCTGATGCCATCAAACATCCTAACTACACTGCCCTCAATGCTTACTTTTCCCGTATTCCCACAGTAAATCCGCCCCATTATGAGCTTCTGTGCTATCGTCGTTGGATTGCATTCCAAGTAGCGGGTGGGGGCACCTTTGTAGATCTCGACCTCCTTCCCCTCATGCCTTTTGCTTTTCCCGTCGGACTGAATGGCACGGCCTTATGGTCGTACCTTAGCTTTGCGCCCATGTTGACCCACGCTGGGGCTGTTGGAGCACAACATCAGTTGGACTTTATGGCGGGTTGGCCGTATGGCTGGCAGCAGTATAATGGTCGGGATCATATGAGCGACATGACTATGATGCGCTTCAATCTCTCGGCCACCCATCCCGGCATCTACAATCGGCTGTTGCCGCATATCCCCCAACTCGTTCATTTCTCCTCCAACGATCATATGCATTTTCGGGAGCGCGTATCCAAGGACGAGCAACGCATCGATTGGACCGTTGACACTGTGCAATTGGCCTGGGTAAGCACCCATCGAGTCACAATTCTCCTGCCACCAGGAGTGCATGTGCGCAATCCGGAAAAACAGGGGCTCTTCATGAACAAGAAACGGGTAAGCGATTTATTGCGGTTCTTTGAAGACCGATCTGAAAAGGACATTTGGCCAACCTATCCAGAGGCAACATTTAACATTACATGCACCGCGACCTTTCCTGTCGATTATGGCACCAACGATGTGGTATTCTTTGTGTTTGACAAGTTCACCTTGCCCCGGTATCCACGTGCAGCCATTGACAATGCGCTTTCTCATGAAAAGGTGATTCCTCTTTTAATCTCTGATCCTCCTGCATCACAGCTGCTCCTCGAATACAATCTCGCCTATACGACGGAAGAACGACTGTCGTTTAGTGTGGACGATATCCACAGTGGAGAGGAACGGAGGGGCGATTATGAAGCACTGCTGTCAAGATTCAATGGCATGGTCAATGTAGTGCGGCTCTTGGAAAAACAAGTGTATGATATTGGCATCTAATCAAACCAAGTAATTGACCAGAAACTTTCTCACCCCTTGATCCATAATTCCTACGAGTTGACTTTATGCCTTAGTCATTGACCTTATGCCTTGTTCATTGGCCCTACACCTTTTTATTAATCTTACGGCTTGTTCATTGACCTTGCACCTTACTCGTTGCTCCCAGATTTACCGTCAACTATGCGTCGAAGATTCTGTATCATCTTGGGTACCTTTTCCGTGGCTACCCGTCGCGTGATTGAGCCAGGCAACATTCCTCCCGGATCCGTATCTAGCACTTGGATCACCCGACATCCTGCGGTGTCGGGAAAGATCACATGGCCTGCCACTTTGGTGCTCATCTTGACACCCTTTCCCTTCACCGGATACTTTTCATCAGTGCAACTTGTTCCAAGGACGTAGGTGGCATTGTTGCGATCGACACTGCCTACCCACATGACCTCTTCCCGCGCGCTGGCCATGAACTGTGCATGTGTGCAGTAATAGATTACCTGTGGTTCCTTTTGCAACGTTTCTATCTGTGCACAGAATGTGTCCCATTCTCCACGTCGTGTGACATCTGTAACCACCTCTGTCAGTTCGCTAGGTGTGCAGTTGAGTGTATATTCAGCCTTGTAGCCCATTTTGCTCTTTAAGGGACGACTGATCTTGTCCCCTGCAGCGGGCCCATCCATTGGGCTTTCCCAATTGTCATCAGCGGCAATTAGCTGATCCAACGTCTGTGCGAGCTCCTCCCAGTTGGGCGACATGAGACACGGTTCACTGAGAATGCTATTTATAGAGATTATACAAACGATCTGATTGGAGCATTAGTTCATAGCCTGGAAATGTCAAGGGATTGTATTGGCCATAGCGGTAGCTGTGACTAAGGACCCTGTTGATGGGCGAGCCTTATTTTTATTAAACGATAAGGCTTCTTTATAAGTAGCCATTTTTGATATAGCCAAAATGGACTGTGGGACCGCTATTTGGGCCGGACTCGCCAATAATAAGTGGATGCTGTTTAACAGGTCCTTTACCTGCATAAGAGCTTAATGAGAGTTGGTCTTGCGCCGTATAATATCTTTTGTGACGTATTGATAGGGCCAATTCTTTCATCTGATTCTTTTACAATTATGGGCTATCATCTTTCCTTAAACGCGAATCGATTCACCACATACCACTCACAATTCAATTTAGTTAATCATAGTTTTGGGAGTGTAGTAGCGCTATGGGTCCTGGTGGTGCCTAGATCGTTTTTGGTTATATGCAATATTAATTGGTTCAATAGCGTCGCCCCAGCCTCGTATTCAGGATAGCAATGTGGAGCATTCTCGCATCGTTATTAGTTTGTTGTTCCGCCTCGTTGGCAAGTCTGGATAATTCGGTCAGTTTAGAGCCCCAGGGGACATATGGGAACACTTACAGGTCGCGATTCCATTCGGACTACAATGTGTCCTGTTCGAGATTGAGACGTGCAAAAAACCTTCCCTCTCTTTCCGCTACTGAACAGGTCGTCACAACCATCCATGAATTCCTGGACCGATTCATGCTGCCCACGCCAAACACACGGTACAGTCTCGCGTACAAGCTCAGTCAGGCCAAGAAGATATGGAATAGTCCCACTAGACGTGCCGTTTTAATGTACCGTCCGACGTATGCACACAGATTTGCAATGGGTTTAGTGCTCAATGTGCAGGGTCGGGTTGACGAAATGCAAAAGGCAACGCACATAGAACTGCATGAACCAGAATACGAAACACTTAAAGGATACTATAAACTCATCCACAAAGTGCTGTCACAGGTGACACCGGACACCCCACTAGACAATGTGTTACACAGCACCGAGTTTATCCATCAGCTGGCGAAAATGTTCCACTCGCCAGACGAACGGGAATGCAGTTGCGTCTCTCGTATCCTCTGCTTTATGGGCGAGGATTTAACTGTGCAATCCCGAAACTCCGCGAGGGTAGACAATGCAATTTCACATTTGATCATTGTGGTACAAAGGGCATTTAACGACATTCAACGTGGCACTGAAGTGGCAATTCGACCAATATTCGGGACATTGGAGCTGTTGCAGACTCTGTTGCGTTCATGGCGGAACACCCGACACAATGAACTGCTCCGAAAAGTGTTTGTACGGCAAGCAATCCCATTGATCAATCGGGTGGGGTTTGGTGATTTTCACACCGAATATCTTAAACTTGCAAAACAAGAACTCAGTTACTCTCAAGTGCATGATCGAGGTTATTTCGAGTCCATCACCGTCCGACTGTTTAAGAGACTGGGGGGACCCGATGTGGCAAGTGACTACGAGCGAGTCGCCTGCTTTTTTTCACTCTACAAAGCTCATTGCACACCGCTCATCATCTTTTCCAAAATCCTACAGCACATTCAGCGTTCCCTGTCGTCGGAATCACAACGGGAGGTGCTTGATAGTCTGGCCGAGGAGGACATTATTGTGACAGGAATAGCGCGTGGAATGGCTGTTAGTTGGTTAAATGCGTGGAGGACAGACGAAGCTGATGATCGGACCATTTGGGCCGTCAAGAGGGTTTTGCAGGTCTGGAATCAATGATAATACTAGGGTGCTGAATAGTTGATAGAAAGGCTTAATTGAGCAGTTGAATCATAGAAACATTAGTGACGTTAGGGAGCACACTACACAGATGGGCAAGATGCCCAGAATATTCATATGCCCAGGATGTTCATGAATCTCGTCAATAAAGATAATCAAAAATAATTTACGACAATGTTGTGGTTGCTGATCGCTGTGGCATGTTGGGCTGACGGCTTCTATGGCTCCTCAGACCAAAGTTTTAGCTTGTCTGAAATGGAGGAGAGTTCACATTTGACCGCAATAACTGACAGTCTGTCTCTTACCTCTCCCATGGATAGCAGTGTGGCGCTCCCTCCGCCAATGGACTATTATGAGTCCCGATTCGCCTGGAACTATCACCGGATCGCCTTGAAGGCGTTCAATGCGATTTTGATCAGTCTCCCCGGAAATCGCGAAGAGTACATCCGGTCATTGCATTAATTGGCTAGCCCAGAACGGATTGATGTGGAACAGTTCTTGACTTTCCTTGAGATCGTCCTGCCATGGAAAGTCCCAAGGAAAGGAACAGCAGAACAAGCGGAGAATCTTGCTTGGGCACTAGAGTTTAAAATCACCCTGCTGAAAAGGATGTGGGGTGATCAGTCCACACGTCGCTTACTCTGCTATGTACATCATGAACAGTTTTCCAAGGCACTGCTGAATAATCTGCTGGGGCACCGGGCAGAGCTGGAGAAATTGACGGGCGATGAAGAGCGACAATTGATGGAACCGGCCTATGAAGTGATTACACTGAACTACTTTGAGGTTCTGTGTCAAATCTACATGGCCGTTCCTGTCCGTGCGCCCTTGTTCGCCAGTCTCTACGGGACGCCCTTTTTCCGGGGACTATTCGCGCTACTCCACACGCCGGATAGGCGAGAGCAAACTCACGTGAGTTTTGTGATCAATCACGCCGCCCAACGCATTTTGGGTGGCAATTTTCTACAAGGCTATTATGTGCGTCAGCTAGCCGGACTAGTCCAATCCGGCTTTTACGACTTTAAAATGCATCCATCTGAACTCACTCTCCGTCCCATTGAGACCCTCATGCTCCTCTCTTTTCAGTATCCACATTGTGGGGTTTATGTATAGGATGACTGAATTGGCTGCAGCCACCCGATACTACAGCGACTTTCAATCCACTTTTGTGAATCACGTGGTGCCCCTGATTGCTTCTGATGAATACCAGTCCATCTTGGATAAGTATGAGGAGATTGTGGGTGCTGAAATACACGCCGCCAGAAAAGATCCAGTGTATTGGCGGGCCCTTACTGGCAGCTTCATCAAGTCGACCCGCAGCTCAAGGAAGATGACCGCGAGGGCCATGAAGCGGTTGAATCTTGCCCTCCAATGGTACAGTCTCGGCAAGCTTGCTCCAGAGTACCACGTGATGCTTTTCAAGTATCTGTTGGCAGACATCAGGGACAATTCAAGTCTTGCGCTACAAATAGCCTTCCTTCTCAAGATAGGCGATCCAGCTTTTACAATAGTCTTTTCCAGCAATCGACTGTATGAATCCCACAGTGAGCTACGCACTCAGGTTCTCCGGACAATATTTGTGACTTTACTACATTGGACGCTAGACGCTAACACCCAGCCGTTGGCGGTGGAGGCCCTAGATGCTGTCCTCGACCAGTGGTTCAGCGAGCCCGGACTCGGCGAATTGCAATCCGATCCCAGGATTCAGGATCTGCTGACAAGACATCAGAACAGAGATATGCCCAAACAACGCAAACATCGGGTTGTCTTACCAGCACCAGAGTGTGATCCCGAATGAGACATAAAGATAAAGAATTGAATTTGTTTTTGTCAATGTTTGGGCTTTGGATCATTGTGGCGTGCTGGTTAAGCATCTGTGCCGGATCGGCGTCAGATGAGGATCCCAAACCTGGCGCGCAGGTCGAGTTTTATGACTCGCGATTTGCCTGGAAATATTACAAGACGGCCTTGGACGAATTCACCTGGCTCGAAGGTGCTTATTGGAACACCCTTTTGTACTACCCTATTCCGTGCTAAACCGTGCAGGGATAAGCCCATTTCGGTGGAACGCTTTCTGGCCCTCTTTGAAATTGTTTTGCCGTGGGAGGTAGCGCCGGACAGCCCTGAGCGAGCATCAGTGGCCCTAGACCAGGCCCATTACTGCAAGATCTCGGCTGTAGCCCGGGTTTGGCGTGACGCCGAGGCCAGAGCGGATCTTTGTGGACCTTATGCTGAACAATTTGCCACCGCCTTCCTCATGAACCTACTTGGCCATTTAACCGAATTGTGGAAGCCGTCCCCCGCGCTGGAAGAGGGACAGGAGATAGAGCCGGCCTACAAACTGTTTGGAGAGTCGTATCTGAGGGTACTGGGTCAGATCTATATGGTGATTGGAGATGATACGCCCCTATTTGAACTCTTGTATGGAGTCCCCTTCATAAAGGGTCTGTTCAGTTTACTGTACTCGCCCAACCAGCAGGAGATGGAACATATAAGTCGGATTTTAAAGATGGCCACGCATTATTTGATCCACAGCGAGAGAGGACACGAGTTCAAGGTCCGGACGGTGGGCGGCCTAATCGAGTCGGGCATCTATTATTTTCGTCGATCAGAGAACAGTGTGACGTTGCGTCCTATTGCCATTTTGATTGACATGGCACAAATGTAGCAAGGGTCTCCTTCTTATCATGATAGATTGCTTCAATCCGCACGCGGTACTGAATATCAGTCATATTTCGAGTCTCTCATGGCAAATCGCGTTACTCTGTTGCTTGAGGCAGATTCGTTCAAAACCTTTTCCGTCCGATACCGAGAGGTTCTGTCCGAGGAGATTTCAATCGCCAAGGGCAACTCGCAGCAGTATTGGCAGGCGCTTACAAGGAATATAGTGCGGTCCACCTGTGGTAAGAGGGAGTTGGGCAAAGGTGACATGTGCAGACTGAATATCAGTCTTGATTGGTACAGTCGTTCCCTGTTGGCTCCTGAGTATCATGCGGCGCTCATGCATAGTATCATCCATGGTATCCGTTACCGAGCAGTTACCGTGGTAAAGACTTCTATCCTCTCTAGGTTGTGCAGTCAGTCATTCAGGATGCTTTTTGCGTCCAACGGATTGTACATGTACGCCAGGCCGACTCGCATTGCCGTACTAAAAGTAATCTTTTCTGGTCTGCTAAGGTGGATTTTGGACGATCCGCCCCAATTGGCGTCCGTGAAGCTAGTGCTCACCACAGCCATCAACATTTGGCATCGGGAGCCGGGAATAACCAAGGTTCTGACCAATCCAGTGATTGGAGAATTGTCGAGGAGGTATCACGAGGGAACTAGTAGAAAGCAGCACAAGCCTCGGGCCTCATAGTCTGTAACAGGATCCAGTCAATAGTTTTGCACTTGCCAAATATGGAGATGGTCATTCGTCTAGTAGTCATTTATGGCTAAATAGTGCTCTGAAATGAATCATCTCAAACCATTTTAGGGAAATGCTAATTGAGCTAGTTGGTCTTTAGGGTGATGCTAATAGAGGATCACAACAAAAGCCACAGCATGACATTTCTCAGACTGGTCTTGCTGGCACTAGCTTTTTCCATTGGAACTCGGGCTAATGACAGTTACCGAAGTAGATTCCACCCAGACTATCTCGCTGGAAATTTGGACCGCTTCTACAAACTCAGGCCGAGTGTTGGCCAGCCTGCCTCGATCGGCGATTTGTTGAGTGTGTGCTCCATCCTCCTGCCATACCGACACAAAAACGCTCTGCGATTGAGTGAGGCCCATAAATGGAAGACGGACATGATGAATAGACTGTGGGAGATGAAGAGGAAGAAACTCCTTAAGGATGGGCACTTGTCTCGAAAGTTTGTAACGACAATTTTGGTCAACCTGCTGGGAGCGGAGGCGGAGCTTTGGAAAATTGCGTTAGATTCCGAATCCGACTCTGGTGATTCCGAGTCCGAATCTAGTGACGAATTAGCGTCCAGGCTCGATAGTGGCATGGGGGGCGGGGTGCTTTCACTAAGAAAATGGGCTGAAGTTGGGGAATCGGTTCAGGCGGAAGAATGGATCGAGGCGGAAAGATGGGCTAGTGCGGAAAGACGGGACAATGCAGAGAAACTGGTCAATGCAAGATTCGAGCCTGCATATGACATATTTGTCAGTACGCAGTTGGAATTTTTGGCCAAGCTCTATGCAAAATGTCCAGTAGACAGTATATTATGGATGGAGCTGCATTCAGAGACTACTATTTGCACCCTCGCCAAACTGTTATATTCGCCTGATCACAGGGAACGCACTGCAATAAGCAATCTGTTTATAAAGACTTCCAACAATCTCATGTCTATGCAGAGGTTGGGAAGACAGAATGGTAGCAAGGCCCTGCTGGTGATGGCAGAGTTGGTTGACGAAATGGGCAAAAGTCTATGGGTCGTCCCTGGATTTATGGTTTCTCGTGCCGCTCCCCACCTCATAAAATTCTCATCCGAGTAGACTATACGTCCTCCATTGATTGATTCGTAGATTGCTGGAGATTACGAGCGGAATAGAGACTCACAAGGCGTTTCGAAAATGCTTTATTGAGACAATTGTACCCTTTATTGAGATGCCGTATTTTCTGTCCATGGCCACCAGCTATGAAACGGCAATCCTCATGGCATTGAAACAGTCGCGCACATTTAACAACAAAATGTATTGGAAGGAACTGTCGGGGGCACTGGTCAATAGCATGTTCCCAACGCCAATCCCGTGGGATCAGAAAACTGATCCAATGCGTCTAAACATAGTCATTCAACTGGTCATCCTAAGCCATATCCATGAGAGCAGTTTGGCGTTGTTATTCGTACAACTGCTGGAACACGGTCGGGGAGAGGGATCGCGTTACATCCACGCCCATTTGCTGCGTCGGGAGCTGCGGGTGGCCCTCACTGATCGGATCAAGACATGTCAGATAGTTTTAATGACAGTGGGAAGATGGTATTTGGAGTTGGAGAAAGATGATCCTGAAGAACCGCGGATAAAACGGACCTTTGAAACGTGGATGAAGAAGCCGGGGACAAAGGGACTGGGAGAGGATGTGCGAGAGATGGCCCGAAATGTAATGCGAGCAATGGAGCGGCTTCCTGGAGGAGCGACTCGCTCAACATTACACGCTCCGCAGTCATTCGGATCGCCGGAGAGACCAACAACCAGCGAGCTAATGTCATCACCGCGACGATTAGATTCGTCACGGAGATCAGATATTCCCAATTTGACAGGTCTATCGACTGTCCTCAACTCCAGCCAAAGTGCTTCTCGCGCTCCCCAAATCCCTCACACTCCCCATCCTTCTCGCACTTTACGTCGAAAAGAGACTCCTCATGTCCGACTTCCTTCACTAAATACACCTCAGAGTCCACGACATCAGACCCCACGAGATCAGACCCCACGACATCAGAGTCCACGCCATCCTCAGAGTCCACGAAATCCCCAGAGCCCACAAACTTTTTCACAGTCGGAGCCGGCAAGGCCGGGATTGACAAGGCCTTCTGATAGTGAGTCACTGACCTCTCAAATGACCAATCTCACATTCTCCTCTCCTCCATAATAAAAATGATCCGGATCGGGTGTTATTCCCTGATTGATAGCCCATAATGGTAAAATTTTGATTGTTGACAAACGTCACGTTATCCATATTCAAATGCTCCGGATGCGGTAGTAAACAAATCAATGATGTTTCTTGTGTTGCTGCTGTTGCTTGTTCCTCTGGAGGTGCACAGTTGCTACTACCGGAGCCGATTCCATATTGATTATTATCCAAGGTGGAAGAGAGATTGGCAGCATGCGATGAAGGGAACTACCGCAGACAGTCCCGAGGGATTACTGCGAACCTTTCATCGAGTGTTCAAGGTGATGGTACCAGTAGGAGACAATCCATCAATAGCAAAGGCGCACAGAGCAAAATTTAACCTTCTCCAGAAAGTGTGGAAAGGCTGTCGTCGACTTTTGGATAACAATGCGGAGGAAGCGACACAGTTTGTAGAGGAGCTGATAAACAGCTTCTTGGGGAATGACCGCGAATTGCAGTGCCTCGGAACCCTCACCGAGCCTGCCTTTAACCACCTCCAAAGGCCGTACCAGCTGCTTGCAGAGATATACTCCGAGGCCCCATCCAATCTGCATGTGCAATTGCACCATGGACTATTGCGTCTATCTCGACTGTTCTACTCGCCGGACAAGAATGAACGCGAGGCAGTCGGAAAAGTATTCCGCATGGCTTTGAGTCAATCGTTGGGACGGATGAATGTTGAGGAGACCAGTCGTGCGGGTCGGAGGGAGTTGCGTGAATTTGGACGCATGGTGGAGGCCATCTTTAATGAGTATTCCGAAGACGCCACTTCGGTCGCAGTGAGGCCAACAGAGGAGCTGTTCAGGATAATGGCGGCTCTGATAAAATGGACGGGCAGGACAACACTCAAGAGTTACTTTCGTCAAATATACGTAGACACAATCGTTCCCTTGGTGGGGCGAAAGTACTACGGACAGCTGCAAGAATCCTACGAAAAGACCATCAAAGACATAGTAGGCGCAGCAAAAAAGTCGGCCGCCGACTATACCTTCTGGACCGCAATAACAGACCGATTAATCGAGACAACCTATCGCGGGACGGCTCGACTGGATGAGTTTAGCAGTCGACAGAGACAGAATCTTTTAATCAATATGCTACAGGAACTCTTAATTGTACCGCATCGTTACGCTCAAATGATTCGTCTGTTAATGTCCCATTCGCGCAATGACGGCTCTGAACGTGAGCAGCATGATCTGCTACTACGAATCAGTCTCACCAGATTCCGTAAATGCTTCGAGGAGGAAGACCAGACCTTCTTTGATGAAGAGTCACGTTTGCTTGCCGTCGCAGAAGTCTTTAAACAGTTGTACAGTTGGTATTTGGCACTGCCACCAAATTCAGACATGGAGGGGGCCATTGTTCGAGCAATTATGGCCTGGCGGAAGGGTCCAGGAGAGCCGTCGGATCGGGCGCTGCAGGCGCAGTCAGCTGCAGTGGATGAGCGTTTGGGCGATGCAGTGTCGCTGACCAGTCGATTCTCAGCCATGACATTGCACAGTCCTGGACATGGACGACGCATCAGAAGGATTAAGCGTGAGAGAATGCGCGGACGTGCAAGAGTAGTCAGGCGGAGAGTCTTGATTCCCAAAGTATAATGTGAGTGAATCAGAGATAAAAAATCTTAGTGATCATAACTCATAGATAAGGGGTCTCGATGGTTATGAAAAGGTACCTAAAGAGAGAGTCTAGTCACATCCACACCCCCATCACATGTCACCGATTGTTACTACTAGGAACACAGACCTACTGTAAACACCTATTGAATAGTTATTCTACCCTCTCACAGCCGCCATGTATTTGACGTTATTGTCTCTCTGCAACTCCTTTCATCTCATTATTGATTGCCTTTAATTTTGCTTTAATCAATCAACTCTCGACAGAGAACCAAACACTGCTTTATTCAAGGTAAGATGATGGTTCAACACTACCAATCATGAAGCGCCAACATTAGCAACCATATAGCGTACCAACGCTACCAGTCATAGAACGTGCAACAGGCTTTATCCATCACCCAGCAAACAAAACACAACAGTGAGCCATGTTGTGAAAGACTTGTGACAAGTAATCCAAATATGGTAGATTTATTGTTGAGCCATCACTTATGGGGAACGGTAAACAAACCAAAACATGCTGGTCTCTATTCTTTACACCCTGCTTCTGTTAGAAGTAACACTGGGAAAGAGACATCCAAAGAGGATTCGGAATGACTATTATCGCAGTCGCTTCCACTCGGATTACTTTAAGAATGAACTGGACCTATTTCACCAATTTAAACCCCACGACAACTCTGTGGTGGCGCAGGTTCTAAAGGCCTGCAACGTGGTCCTGCCTTATCGGACAGCCCAACTAAGTACCCTACGACGTCTGCAGGAGGCGCAAAGGTGGAAAAATGACGCTTTACGCGATCTCTGGTCGTCGCCAGCAAGTCGGCGGACACTAATTGTTGACGGGCGGATGGCACAAGGACTTGTGCTGGTAGTGAAGCGAAATCTGCTGGGCTTTGAGGACGAACTGTTGAAGCCGACAAAGGATGTTGACGATTCCTCCGAGGGATCTTTCCGACTGGACTCTCCCGAGGCATTCTCTTTGGCAAGTGAAGCGTCCATTGATGACGATTACTTCCGGGGTCCTGCAACGGGAGGCAGATCGCGACGATCCCGTTCATCTTCAGAGGACGGAATGACAGTGGAGGGTGTTCCAAGTCTGCGAAAGTACAGAGAGTCTCCCAAACCAGCCGACCCCGAAACAAGGCTCATCAAATATGCCCTGGAAGCCCACAACAAGGCGGAGCCTGCAGTAGATATTTTCCTTATCCGACACTATGAATTCATCAAGGCCATCTATGCCCAAACCATGCCCGATTGTGCCCTATGGGCTGAGCTTTACAAGGAAGACACCATCTTTACCATTTGCAAAATGTTCTATTCCCCCGACACGCGAGAACGCACCATGGCGGGCACTATTCTTGGCGACGTTGGGAGACGTCTGATGGCCATGTTGGATGGACAATGGGGGAGGACGGCCCGGGGCGCTTTAATGGTCTTGGGCACAGTCGTCAACAACGTCCTCAAACAGGCCCGGGATATTCAAGATTTCTTGGCAGTCAGAACGGCGCCCCATCTGATTATGCTAGCAACAGGGTATATATGGCAGAATCACTGACACTTAGATTTCTCAAAGACGCACGAGGAGCGTCTATTGAGCCCATCTTCCGTGGGATGATCATTGATACAATCATTCCAATGATCAATTTGCGGGTGTTCCGAGCATTTACCAGCCAATACGGCGAGGCCTTGGAGGTGGCCCTACAGGAGGCCCGTACATTGAAAGACGAAGGCTATCAGGAGAGTCTGGTGACTTCCTTGATAAACTCGCTGATTCTGCAAGAGTGGGACAACTTTAATGACCCAATCCGTCTCAAGGTTGTCTTCCAACTCTTAAACCTGGGCCATGTCCCGTCCAACAAGATCCCGCCGCTCCTCCGACGACTCTTTCGCTTTGCTTCCCAATCAACTCAAGGAGCACAATGTTTCCTGGAGCATATTGATCGGCACGAGTTTCGTTCACGCTTTGCTTCCCGTGATCGGCTCACCGCTTTAGTGTTCAAAGAGCTCTTCCAATGGTATTTGAGCCTGAGACGGGATGACTATGTCGTTGAATTGGCACTTCGGGCGGTCATTGAGTCCTGGTTCCGGATTCCAGGACTGCGGGAGTTGCAGGGATACGATACGGAGTTGGACAATCTAGCCCGACAGGTGAGCCATGCAATGGACTATACGCCTCTTATTGACATTTCCTCAGAGGAGCTGCCCCGCAGAAGAACCAGTCCCCGGAAGCCCGAATTGTCTCCGAGACTACCAAAGCCTCCTCGACTCACCCGTCTTACGCTCAGTAGTGTCAAGACCTCTTCCAAATCTCGTGAAAGGTCGTCTTTGCCTCACTCTACGGAGAGCTCACACCACCGACTTCATCGGTCTCTGACCGAGTCAGGAGACAGGCCCGCTTCCAAGTCACAAAGCCAAACTTTGAACAACTCGGTGGAGATTAAAAGCACCCGACCGCGTGAACGGTCCCTGTCAAGCTCCAGTGAAGGATCAAGCAAGTCAGAATGGTCAGGCAAGCCAGAGCGATCGAGGTCAGTCTCTCCAAATCCCTCGCCCCGCATGACCACTGCGCCAACAAGAAGAGTAACCGAAGGTCTTTCGGCCCTAATGTCCCACCTGTCAAATAGTTCGCCCCGCAAGGAGCCACAATAGCTAAGTAAATAATCTTGAACTCTATTATTCGGCTTATGGCTGAACTGACGACCTGTCATTCCAGTCTGTCGGTGGCTGAATGGACCATAATGAGGCCCGGTCGTTGTGGCGGGTGGCTAAAAAATTTTCATTGGATAAAAGGATCCAGGGCCAGTGAAACCAGCCACAACGGTTACGATCCATCGCGTTGAAGCATTCTCCAGCTCTAGTTCCAACTTCAGCTCTAACACTGGCCTTGACTCTGACCCCAACTTTCCACCTATAACCCAACTTCAACTCCAACTCTCCAAGTCTAAATGAAGATGAAAACTATGCTAAAAGTCCTCAGTCTTGTATCGGGGATATCGTGTTCCAGTTTGGACCACTATTCCAGTCGCTTTGATTGCTCATATTATCCAAGAGCCTTGATGCACATGCAATCCAGGATGATCGAAGATGGTGACCCAAAGTGGTATTGTAGTCAAAGATCTAACAGATTTTAGGGACTCTCCAGACGGGATAGGACGTTTCCTAGCATTGTTTGAAATCGTCCTGCCTTACAAATTGCCCGAGGGACCTTTACCAGTATTGACTCTGGAGGCGGCGCATGACTACAAATGGTCCATGCTGAAAATGGCCTGGGATAACAGCATAGCTCAGAATGCATTGTGCAACAATCGTGACCATGCCGATCGCTTTGCAAAGGCAATCATGAGCAATTTGCTAGCCAACGATAGCGAGTTGGGCAAACCTGCCGTCATCCTCAAAGACAACGAAGAACCCTTCGAGCCCGCCTTTGACTCGTTTCTGGGAAAGGGATACATAGCGATCGCT
Source organism: Paramicrosporidium saccamoebae (assembly GCA_002794465.1). NCBI lineage: Eukaryota > Fungi > Rozellomycota > Paramicrosporidium > Paramicrosporidium saccamoebae. The sequence goes on along the minus strand of MTSL01000129.1, from coordinate 8,382 downwards.
ACAATTTTTGACAAAGTTCAACCGGGATGCTATTTAGAGTCCGCTCTCTATAGCTACCAGTCGCTGATGAATTTTGCCAAACTGTTCCACTCGCCCGATCCAAGAGAACGAGAGTGGCTGCAAATGTTGCTTGAGGGAAGAATCGCAGCATTTTTCGGCAGGATCAACGAACCAGTAATAATGGGTGCGTTGAAGACAATTCTGGGAATGGCGCAGGCCGCCTTTCTGGATGTCAAAAGTTCTGCCACCCACGTCACCCTCAGACCAATCGCCTCAATGATATACATAACTGACACGTAAGCAAGCGGGTCGATGGGTTAACATTTATAGGTTTATGGCATATGGTGTGGGCACGGACCTGGAAGCGGCGATTGACCATACCTTTGCGCAGTTGGTGATCCCGCTCTTCGATGTGGTCTGTCCTGATTCGTTTTTCGAAACTTACAGCATAATCGTCCGTCGGGAACTTGAAGCCGCCAAAGTCAACCCTGAGAAACACATCCATCTCGCCTCCATATTCATTAGAAGCATGTTTACAAAGGGCAGCAAGACCGACTTGGAATATGACGAGAATCGTATCCAGTTCTGCATTGGTCTCTTGACGGCCAGATGTATACCGGATGCGCTGGTACTGCGCTTTATTGGAAAGTTGATGATCCACTTGCGGACAGACAGCGAGGCAAATGTGCAAAAGTCCTTCTTGGAGATGATGGACTTTCACTTTGCAACCCTTGTGATGAGCCCGTTCTCAATCAGAGACGAAGCGGTTAGATTAAAGGTCCTTACAATGGTGACTAATCAGCTGTTGAACTGGGCGATAGGAGAAAAAAGCATCGTGTTACTGACGACACTGGTGGAAGCATTGACTACCTGGTCACAATTTGGGTCGGTAACTGCGTTACTCAGACAAAACTCGGGACTTCGAAGCTTACTTGATCATTTGGCAAGAAAGATTCCGTCCAGCAAATACTAAGCAAGTAGTAGAATGCATTAAGTAACTCTTGAAACATCCAATAAACTTCCCAGTTTGGAAATGTGTTTGTCCATGTTTCTCTGGTTTCTGTGGATTGCAAGTTTTGTCGGTTGCTCCTCCATCGATGAAGACAGACGCTATAGGGGTAGATTTCTGCCCGAATACTTTCCCGAAACGCTGGAACAATTCCGGTACGAGTATCAGAACATGTCTGTGGACACGTACCCGGGTTCCAGTGTTATAATCTGGCTATAGGACCGACTTTAGTGACGTGCGCTATTCAGTGCAACTGTTCTCAATCATCGTGCCCTTCTCCGAAGAGTCGAGATGGGTGTGGAGGTACAAGGAAGTAGTCCTACAACGGATATGGAGCGACGCAGCAACGTTCCAGTTCTTGAGCTATGACAGGGACACTGCCAGAAAATTTGCCGCCGGATTGTTGGCCAATCTGCTCGGGTATGAGGGCGAGCTGACAAAATTGGGGAGTAGCGATAGGGAAGCCCCCAGCAAGGAGCCTGCGTTTGAGGAGGGACTGGGGAATTTTTACAAGGAACTGCTGGAGATTTACCGGCGAGTAAAGGAAGAATCACCCCTCTTCACCATCCTACACAGCCGAGGATTCTTGATGACGCTGGCAAAGCTGTTGCATGTCCCCGACCGCGAGGAACATGTGTCGATCAGTGCGCTGTTATTCGCGGTGGTGAATATGACCTGGTCGCCATCTAGAATTGAACTCTCAGCAGGCACGTTAAAAATCTTTGGAGCAATGATTCAGACTGGAATTTACGATTTTCAACTGTCTCAAACTGGCGTGACTCTCCGTCCGATCGGCTTTCTACTCCGCGCCCTCACAGAGTACACAGATGGCTGGCAAATGATTTTGTAGATTTCTCCGATTGTCAGCTGGGACCAAGTATGAGAGCTACTTTCGTGTCATCTTTACAAAGTCGGTGCTCCCAATGATTGAACTGCATGGTTTCCACGTCATCTATCCCCGCTACGATGATCTCATCATGCAGGAACTATCAAAGGTCAGTCACAAGCACGATATCGAATATTGGGTTGTCATCTCCGGGCAGCTCACTCGATATGCGTTCCACGGACCCAGTCGAAACGACCCACCAGGTGATCTTGAGCGTGTCAAGTTCTACATTGACGCATATACTCTTGGCTGGCTTCGCATAGAACATCATTCAGAAGTCCTTCGAAAACTCTTTAGCCACATTCGCATGATGAGCACCAATGAAACGAAGCAGTACTTTCTTAAACGCTTCACCCAAAAGGCTCTAGAATTGGTGTTTGGCGATGAATCGAGCGCTTATGAGACAGAAGAAGGACTCAAAAGAATCCTGAAAGAAGTGGTGATGTTGGTGGGGAGATGGTACTTGGAGGAATCGCAGGTATCAGTACAACTCCACCCGGCCCTGCACAATGCAGCACTCAGTTGGTGTCTGTGGGGAAGAACTCAGCAATTGACATTGAGTGATTACAAATTCCGAACTTTGGTCAACCAAGTGATTAGCAGGAGTAATGCTGATAACTCTGTAAGGCTTCAACTTTTCTGTTATGAGAGAGAGAGGGAAGAGATGTTGAAAAATAATATAACTGCGGGCCAGGAATCCCAACAAAGGGCTCGTTGGTGGGCCAATTAATTTTATTAAGTATGTGACACATAGGCAGCCATCCTTGATATGGCAGGGATGGATTATGGGATCGCATAAATATCCGGCTTGGGGCCACCAATTATATGCGGATACTACCAGTCTTTTTACTAACCCTATATATATGTCTTGTTTACGAATCAAACCTCTTATAGATAAGACTCTTTAGTCATTATTTCACTCCCTATACTCCCTACATTCCTTGCATTTCTTGCACTCCCTGCTTTACTGGGTATTGTCACAGCTTGTTCACCGACTTTGCAAATTCAAAATGATCAAGCTCCTCGGGCTCAGTCAGGTGCTTGTATGGCTCACGGTGCATCGTTTTTTTAATTATTCCTACAAATGGCATTTTCCTAATCGAATGTGCATGCTTGATGGCCAGCTGTTTGGCTTCACTTAACACTTGATCCTCGTCGGCAAGAATATCAATCACACCCGCCTTGTGCATCTGCTGACTTGTATGCTTTCCACCTAGAAGCAGCAGATCTCTTTGCAGAGCAGGATCAGCCACCTTGTGCTGCACCACCACCAACATTCCAGTCGGCACAGAGGACGGCAGCTGAATTTCATTCATTGCCATGAATCCACGCTTGACGTTCATCACGCGATAGTCACAGCACAGCGCTGCAATCATTCCACCAGCAATCGAATGGCCGTTAATGGCCGCCACTGTCACCATTGGCAGGACGAGCAATCGGGAAAGGAAGCGCTGGTAGGTGGTGTGAAAGAGGTGTTGTGGGGTAGAGGCAGAATAGTAGGTAGCAAGGTCCAAACCGAGGGAAAAGTACTTTCCGATGCCGGTCAAGATGAGAGCCACCTTGCTGGAGGGCGGCTGACTTTTAATGTCCGAGGCGAGCACATCGAGGCATTGGTGCAGCTCTTTGTTCATTGGGGCTGTGAATCGATTCTCCCCATTCTGCATTTGAATAGTGTATAGAGCAATCTGAGATTCTTCGTCCCGCACAAGCTTTGCATTTTCCCCCTCAAAAAGCACCGGCATTAATGCGTTATTGTGAGTTTGTGTACAACCGGCCAGGGACTTTAATAAAGTGGTAATTGTGGGGCCAGTAATAAGACCCTGTTAAACAGTATCCGCGTATCATTGGTGGCCCCAACCCGTGTATGTATGCGATCTCGCAATCCCTTCCTGCCCTATCAAGGATGGTTGCCTATGTGTCACATACTTAATAAAATTAACTCGCCCACCAACAGGCCCTTTGTTGGAATTCCTGGTCCGCAGTTATACCATACCATCTCACGACAATATAGGAGGGTGCCGTCACTATGGGCATTTGACTTTTTATATACCTAGACATCTATGGTACTGCTATCCTAGGCTGATTGCACTACTCTGACGAGAGATGGGGGAGTAAAGACGCCGGCACCTGGATCGGCATACGGGAGATTTGGGGCAGTGATTGGTGGTCTCAAAGGCTCGGTCCTCAGGTCCATCCCGTCCATCCAAAATATCATATGTAACAGTGTATCGTTGACAAGTCGTAGCAACAATCTCCGATCATTGAGGAGATGAGGATCCTGTCCCTTGGGGATAATTTGCTGGTCAATGTAGATGAGGAGCAGAAAGTGATACAAGGAATATACAAACGAGGTCATAAACAGGGCGAGCAGAACATCAACAGTGTAATGCAACCGTGTCAGCAGAATGGTGACAAGCACTGCGCCGCCATGGAAGAAGGAGTAGACGGTAAAATACCATCGTCCAGAATAGACCAGGTTGGTGTAGAACAGCACAGTGACAAGGGCAGCGTGTCCAGAGTAAATGTTGTCCGTACACGCCGATATTTGACCAGTGGCCATGTTTCCAATAAAGAACAGATATGCAGTGGGGTCTTGCGGATACTTTGGGACACAGTTGTGCACAGGATTGGGCACTGTAGTCACTAGGAAGGAACACATCCTGAACGTATATAGCAGCGACAGGATCCACATCATCCGCCTGGCCACCACAATTCCTTGGTATTTGATTCTGGTTGCCTTGGACAAGACCAAGGTCACTATTAACGATATTGTGAGAAACGAGGTCAAGAGCATATCGGGTAGCCAGCCACGCATTGCACTCTTGTCAGGAAGCATTGTAAAGACATGATCAAAGAGAGGATCCGTTGCAAAGACAGTCCCATTGTAAGCGGTAGCATTAAACAGGATGGGCCCATTGAAAGAGGTAGCATTGAACATGATAGACCCAGCGGAGTCGTTGGACATTAAATTTCTGCTGTACATGTCGAACCAACGATCACTGAACATTTGCGCAAGTGTCATAAGCATCACAATGGACACAAACACAGTTGCAGTAATGGCAGTCCGAAGCAGCTCCTCGGCTAGTCGTTTATCATGTAACATCCGACGCACGCCCATGGCCATCTTCCCCAGACGTCCATGCTTTCCTTCCTTTGCGGGTTCAGGATAGGTGTCAATGGGCATGTCCAAAGATCTAATTGTGGGACATTCATTCAGGTGCCACTCGGGTGGTACAGCAATGCTTGTACTCTCGCCACCATCCATAACACGAATATATCGCACGAGCTATTTATGGTGAAAAGAAACAAACATACAAATGGGAAAGTTTGTATATAACGGACCAGGGATTCTGATAGAGTGAGCGGTCAATCCACAACATATCTCATTTACGTAATGTTACAGCGGACAAGTCGAGTGCAGAAAGATTTAAGGGATCTAGCTGCGTCTGACGATTCGTTCAGATTGCTGCAGGAAAGAGTCGACGACATTGACATAGATGCTGTACACACGGTCGAGTTTAGTGGACCGACGGGTTCTCCGTATGAGAACAGGCTCCTCAAAGTTAATATTGCCTTCCCGCCAAGGTCTGGAGCAATGCGGCCCTAATACAGTAGATTCCCCTTTGAGCCACCGAATATCCACTTTGCTACGCCCGTGTATCATCCCAACATTGACACATCCGGTCGCATATGTCTTGACCTGTTGAAGATGCCTCCCCAAGGGTCATGGAGGCCGACAGTGTCCATCTTGGCCGTGATACGCGCGATTCGCATCTTGTTGCTTGAACCCAATCCTGATGATCCTCTAATGCTGGATATTGTACAGCTCCCATGTGTGTTCTTTTGTGTTAGGCAAGAGAATATCTAAGTGACAAGGAAGAATACCGAAGGAGGGCTAATCAGCCAGAAGCACCGCCATTACGACAAGACTCTGCAAAGCCCAGCATTCTGAGTCTAAAGAAAAAGTCGCGTATGGCTACAAATGACCACACATAGCTACGAACATAAAGGTGTCGCGTAGTGGGGATAATACTACGGACTTTGTCAAGCGGGAAGAGAACATGCTCATTTTTAATCCAATAGCCCTTTTATAGTCTCCCGAGTTGCATAGTAATAATCCTCAAATGGTAAAGATCTCATTATCCTTCGTCGATTATTCTGGTTATCCCTTCTCCAAACTAGAGAACTATTTCCAAAAGACATACTAATCAGTCTTCTACGTCACAAAGGGATCGCTGTATTTAGTGGCTTATTTAAGAGCCCTCAAGCTATCTAAACGTGCCTGCAAATCCTGGTCCTCCGTCTCTTCCACCTCCTTCTTCAGGGTCTGTGTCGGCGCAGCGGCCATCGACGATCCCACGGAAACGCCAACTTCGTCTAACACTTGGTTCACCATTTCCTCAGTGCGCTCCTCCTCATTCTCGGCGGAGAGGACGTCGTCCATGACATCGTCCATCATCTCTTGCTTGAATTCCATCATCTCATTCTGCTTTTCAAACTCCATCATCATTTTTTGCATCATAGGCATGTTCATTTGTCGATTCATCACCTGCAGAGAACGGGTGACGCTGGTCATGCCGCGGGCCATTGCTTGTTGGGATTTCATCGTCTGCATTTGCATAGACACACTCTGCATCTGCGCGCGCATCTTGTAAAACTTTGTCACCTGTCCACGGATACGGACCACATCCTTGGCCATTAGTCTTACAACATCCTACAGAGTTAAAGGCATGCCAGACCCTTTTACTTCCTGTCCCGCTTTGGCCATCTTCTTCATGTCGGCAACCGTCTTTTTCTCCTGGGCCTCCAAACCGGTGCGCTCGCGGTCAAGCTCTCGAATAGACCGGTCTAACATGCGCTTGTTTTCGCGCAGAATTTCCTGCGGTGTTTTCTGAGAGAACCAGCCCATTTCTATGTGGAGGGAGGAAGTTGGTGTGCCCCGTGGAGGTTCGCTGGATTCTGGCCAATGGAATTCGCTGGTTTAATTAGCAGAGGTCAACAATAAAAGTTGAATGGGAGCTTTGTAAATATTATTATTCAAAGTAAAGATTGTGCGTGGATGCGGTCCATGGACCTGTATTAAAATCTAGCTGCGCTGGTGCTTGCCCCTGAATGACTCTGGACAGTGATGAATGGGACTGGGTAGCACACTTTTTGCCAAACCTGAATAGACTCGCTGTAATCTCCAAGCCAGATTCTACGACACCCCAAGAGTTTACCCAGCTTGTAAAGCCATCAACGGTGGAGATACGGAACGAAAGAGAACACTGGACGTGCAGAAATGTTAATATTCCAAAGCTTCATGTGGAAAGGCTTCCTGTCCGCCTTGCCTCAAACGTCGACTCTTTAGAATGCCACAGCTGCAAGACAACAGTTAGTAAGGGGGTGTTGCAAGTAAAGGAGCTGCCAGGAAATTACTGGATGGACTTGATAGACTGTTGGTCTTGCCACCAGAGCGAATTTGCCGTCGTTACTGAAAAGCTGGCCTTTAGTCAAGATGGTCATGAGATTCTTCCTAAAACGGGACAGATACTTCATCGGGGAATGTTTCTGCTGGCGTCATTGCAAGACCTGGCTCCCTGTGCTTGCCTGACAGAGGACGGCCAACTAGTGACTTTGGCCGGTGCTCAAGAGCCAACCCACATCAAGATTCCGCTTTGCTCATTAAATCTCTGCACAGAAACAGACTCATCCAGCTTTGTTCGACTGGTCTCTGCAGAGCTCTACGATGCAATGGAGTCCACAGGTTCGGCCTTATTTGCCATCTCATCAGGTCCTCAATCAGACGCCATCCTGCTCACCGTCCTGTCATGGAACTCAAAGTTTTACCTTGGCTCGGGATGGAGAAGCGGAATGATTGTACAAAAAGAGTCTAAGAGCCACGATGACTCGGCAGTATCATTTATCTGGTCTGCCAGCCTGGTGGAAAGATTAAAAATCTGTTTGACAAAGGGATTTGCACTAGCGGAGAGGTTTGAATTTTCCGCACCAACTTCGATCATTCTGGAATAAATGTTAATTATGAGATTAATATCAGAGGAGCGATATCAGGCGAATGAGAGCTACAGCAAAGACTAAAAGGATTTGAAACGTAAACAAAAGACACTTTCTCGCAGTGATAAAAATTCATTAGCTCTAGTTTATTGAGAGTATTGATCCGTAGACATAATATACCCTCACAGGTTCTGGCTCGTAGATATGCTTTCTCATAGTTTCCGATTCATAGATATACACTCTAGCTCCCTCCTCGCTCGTTCGATATCTAATCAATTGAGGTTCATCTTTGTAAAGACAAAGGTGGCACTTACGGTAGAGGTCTGTATGGTAACCGGTCCAGTAATAATTGTGACTGTGGGGGTGGCCGAGGCGTAGAAGCTGGTAGTTCCAAATGACCCGACGGTGACAAGGACATTTGCAGAAAGGGTTGGCGTAATGGTTATGCCATCGGATACAGTGTCAGTGCCCAGGACAATGAAGACGGTGCTGG